>JAQFXV010001762.1:0-12348 GCA_034694065.1 Camisia spinifer | reverse complement strand
ATATAATATGAGCTAAAATCTAACGATGAAATAATATCAGCTATTTTTACAACTTATGTAAGCATTTGATACCTTCAATCAGATTTGTGTCATTGAAAAAGCTCTCATTTTTAGATTATTTAAAGACCTATTTATCTAAAATAATTTAGAGTTTACTCATGAGTCTAATGATGTCTACAATTTATATTCGGAAAAAATTTGAAAAGCAAAGAAAAAATGAAAAACGTAAGTGCATTGCATGGAATGCATATTGAAAATGTTTCATTGAAGAATTGGGGGCACAAAATGCAGTGTCGGCCTGATTCACAACAGGATATGGCCTCATATGAAGTTAGTTTTTATTTGCTTCGCATAGAAATAATATCAAGCCCTTTAAAAATGGAAGATTTTTCAATTCAAAATTCAATCCGATGAACATATTTTAAATTAAACTAATGTCAAAATTAAAGTGATTTATTAGGAAAAGAATTAGGAAAAGTTGGTAAAAGTTGTTTGAAAATAAGGTAAAACTGTTGTAAAAATGGCATTAAAATTGTCCATAAGTCAGGAAGTAGATTAAAATCGGAGGTAAGCACAACGCAACACACATACAACATAATGTTGCACAAGAGTTGCCCCACCACTACTGCCAACTCACTTACCAGGTCTAACCATCTTTGAAAGGCTTTCGATTAAATAGTCAAAAGTAGGCCACAAAGTAAGGACGGGTTTCTTGCTTTACACACAAACTAATCAATTCTGGTTTTAATGCACTTTAATATTAATATTTCTCTCTTTCTATCGACTAATCTTTGCTGAAATTAATTGAAATCCAAATAAAAAACTTAAATTAAAGGAAACTTTCATTGAACTGAATGAAAAGTTTGACGAAATGATAGATCACATTTCTCTGTTAATTATACTAATGGTATAAATCAGTATTAAAAAGTAGATTCAAATCAAACTTTGAACAGTAGACACAGTGCACAACAGCTGCCAAACGCACAGTTCGTTACTTTTGCAGATGATTTTGTGAACGCATACATACACATACATTGAAGTGCATAAGACTGGCAAACACTAAAACACTGGCAAATATACAGCAAATACCACTATTGAATTATACTTTTCATCAGCTGATCAACAGCTGATTTTGAAACGTTTTTAAAATCCCTATCATTTGTTGTTCTAATTTGTGTCCAAATTGTTAATATACACATGTTTTTTGAATTAATAAACATAATAAGAAGCGAATAAATGCGTCGATAGAATCAAAATCTCGTAAACACAACAATAATAAAATATTTAGTAGAAAAACAACTTTTTCTATTATATAAGATTTTGACAACTTGTGTATGATTTGATATCACTTGAAAACGATACAAAACTTGGAGCCAAGAAATGCATTAAAAATACAGTTTGAGATATTTTCAAATACATTTAAATTTAAGGAAGTCTCGAAGCGTTATATTAGAAAATTGTGTAAAATCTATTGAGAGAACTGATACTACTCGAGTTCACAGTCTTCGCAAAACTGAAGGAATGATGAAAAGTACAGTATGTGTGGTTAGCAATAGAAGCACAAGTGTATGTTTGAGGTCAAATAGCTTCAGAAAACAGGTCTGACGCTTGACAACAAAATGTAATTTGCGCTCTCGTGTGTGCTATGGAGGCAAACAAATGTTTAAAACAACATTAAATACTCTAAACGACAATATCATCAACTGATTCCGTCTGTGAGAGCACTATATCCTTCTTCCTCGACAACTGAACAACAACTGTGAAAAGCATTTTCAGTCAGAATCACGTATAACTCATAAGTAGTAAAAGGATAATCGCTTCAGTGATCATAACATGAGGGTAATGGCCGATCATTTGCACACTTTGTTCAATTCATTTGCTCGAATTCATCGACCAGAACAATATCTTCGGCAACTAATACTTGCTATCTTTTTGTTCTCTTCACATAAGGAACACAACGACAAAAATCCAAACAGTTGTTATCGAGAAGAAAAACAAGTGAAAAAAGTTTTCCCTTTTCTAACTCAATAGAATATAAGCTATAACTGAATGAAAAGTCTAGAAATTTCATATTATCTCATCATTAAAGTGGTTAATATGCTTTACAATACAAGGATAAAAGAATAATATATTCGATTTTGATTCAACACAAGGGAAATCATTTCACGAAAAGTGCATACTTTTCACGTGTTGCACAATTGTTACGCAATTTAATACTATAATAAGTATTCTCGACATAAGATATTTGTCGACAAATCATATTTTTGGTTCATTAGTTTAATTCGAAACAAGACTAATAGAAATGCAACTGTAAAACAAGTTGGTTTAGTAGTGTTTTTGAAGCTCTTAATATATTTATGCTATTTCTAAAAATGTTGAATGCGGTGAATGCCCCTCAAGGGTTGTTTTTGCTGAAAATTCATACAGTATTAATCCTACGCATTGAGTATAGAAATAGTAAACAAGATAGGCATAGGTTACAAAAATGTAGGACAATAACGAACTGCTATAAACTTGCTTTCGCAAAATCATGTATTTTTGTATAATACTCTTCACATTTCATGCAAAAAATCAATGTTCAAAACACTCGCATTTTATTCTCGCAAAAGGAAATATCTGTTCACTAACGTTTGGCCAAACAAATCAAAAATACCACAATATCTCAACTCAAAGGAAAGTTTTTACCTTTAGTTCAGCAGAAATTATAGAGCTTTTGTCAATTCTTGGTATCCTTGGTTTGTTCCAATTCAAGGTCTCTTTTTATGAACATATTTGATGCAAAATTTCAATTTCATGCCGACATATATGAACTCAATTGTTATCAATTTTTAAAATTTATTCAATGGGTTCGGAATAGTAGAAACACTAGAATTTAAAATCAAATTCATTCAATATTGATATTAAATATCTAATATCGAAGAGTATTGTTTGAATGAAGTTTAGATATTATTACAATTTATTGAATTGCATTCAATAAAGAAAATAAGTCAAGTGTTATATTAATTTTTTTGAAAAATAATCATCTGATTTGAACATAATTCTCACAAAGAGAAGCGAATGACTCCGTTCGCAGATATACCTATACATTGTCTGTATTTTTTGTTACTAATTCTTTATTACACGAAAATTCAATGACATTCTTAATTCTCTGAACTTAAATAGAAGTATTGACTAAAATGTTGAATCAATAAAGAGAAGTTACTTTGGTATTAGTTGTGAATAATTTGCAGAACAAATACTTATAAGAGTCAATGATATTTTGTATGTAGAGTAGAAAAGGGCACAAATCTAAAGTCGAGTTGAAGTCTAACTGTGAAAAAGTATAGGCATTGGTTATAACGTAAAGTAGGTAATTGTGATCAAACAAGCGTAAGAGTTGGTCATGTGTTGGATGTGTTCCACTAACCCTAAAACTGTCAATTGATTCACATTATTGACCATTCAAACTATTCGCAAATCCTTTTTATTCTCTTAATAATGGATTACTTTCTGGTTTGAGATTTTCATTTCAATGATTCGCCTCTCGAGTCATAATTTAAGCATAATTTGATAGCATATAAAGCGGGTGTTTGAGCAGACGCTCACACGAAACACACGCACTTTTTAATAATAATATGACTACAAAATAATAGCAAAGAATTTATTTTGAAAAAGAGGACATAAAAAGAGCTAAATAGGAAAATAGGAGAAAAGCAAAGCTTAGAAGTATTGCTACACTTGATTAGTGGTGCGCAATACAAAATCGATAAAATACGGGCATAAAAATGAAACCTAAGGTCAGACTAACTGACAAGTGGAGAAACAGTGAAGCAGGTAATTAAATATATTATGAAATAACTCAAACAAATTCAATATCCCATAAGAATTTTATCTCAATGTTATATAAAAGGATCGTTTATAGAGAGACACAAAACAAGTGTTCAACTAATAGATTGCCTGAAATGAATGCATTACTACTTTTCAGTAAAAAGTTTTTACTATAACATCACAAATACTAAAGAAAAGTTTGAAATTAATACACGAGACGACACTTCAAGGACTTATTCAGACATTTAGTTTTATAAATGTCTTATATATTCATTAATATATTAATGCATTTCAGTTCAGATAAGTTGAAATATATCTGAATTACATTTGCAGTACTTCTCAGTATATATTGTACTGTATGTTGAGTTGAATGAAAATCTATTTCAATAATACAATAACACTCTAATCATTACAGTATAAAAGAATATAAACTAAGACAGTATTCTATAGATATATTTTCTTTCTCTATCAAAACTTATATACCATTTGTTATATTGAACTGAAAACTTAGTTCAACTGTTAATGCAATACAATTGAGAGCAACTCAAGAGTTTCAATACTATCTATCATAACAAATGAGAGAGCGTTTGAGTAAAACTGAACTTTTTTTCGACACAATCGTTAAAATAGACTTAAATTATTTAGGATTGACTCAAATCTAGTCGACTGAACATTAGGTACAAAACAAATAATAATAATAATAATAAAAAGAGAGCATTTCGTGAGCAATACTTTTGAATGCTATAAATAAATGCATTAATCATTTGTAACAATAAATAAAACAAATTATTAGTTAATAATAAATAATAATTGAAAATAACGATCAAATGTTTGGTTCAAACCTTCATGTAATTCATGTGTGACCATAAAAGTGGTTTCATCTGATTTACAATCATTTGCTATAAAGTTGTCTTCACCCGAATCGTTGTCCTCCAAGTCCTCCATTTCGACAATTGAAGGCTTGGACTCGTCCTCCATCTCATTGTCATCAATACTTGCATTGCTTTTATTAAGAGGTGTTTTAAAGCCAGATGTCGTCGGATTATCCATTTGTTTGGTTTACGACTTATTAATAACTAATAGTTATTTATTAACTATCAAATCGGTTATCAATTCTTCATATTCTTCAACTTTCTTTACAAATATGAAAACATCTTTTCATTTCAATGTCTTTTTAAATACAATTTATTTATTACTACTTTAGTAAAGATTTATTATTGATATGATATATAAATAAACTCTTATTATCTGATTATTAACTGTAATATATATTATATATCAATAGATATTTGTAGAAAAAATATATTAAAAGTAAATGCAAAACAATTATTGATATATTATTAATAAATAAAATTGATTTAAACTAATAGTTATAATAAAAAGTAAATCAAATGTAATGAAAATTAATGAGAAAACACCCCAAACAATAATAACATGAAGACTAAAAACCGTAAACACACAAAAACATCAATCATTTAGTGCTAACACAAGTCCTTCTTATTAAGGCTTCAATTTTGGATGCCTTGTGTTTGGATGTATTTCAATGTGTCCTTCAATGTCATAACACGTGCTTCAGTGCAGAGATAGTACAGCAGATGATGGCTGAGAATACTTAGGCTTTTATAATGTATTACAATATATTGCAAATAATGTATTGCTTGTATCGCTTTCCTTAACAAAAACTCATTCCTTTTAAACACTATTTCAATGTTATTCTATGTCAAGAAAATTCATCACAAAATAAGAGTCGAAGCGCTCTCTTATTATCTAAATATTCACTAAACTTATAAACATTTATTCATTTCTATTATCAATAATTCTTTACATATTTCTGTAATTTTAGTCAATATTTATTGATAACTAAATAATGGATGGAAAGAGTGAAGAAGAAAAAGTCGAAAGTTTTATTCATTTATCAAATGATTTAAATTTAATGATAGATCGAATCGCAGAACAAAAAAACGCTTTCTTTAAAAGTCAACAAAAAGATGAAAACGATTTGACTTTAACTGAAAAACGATTAATTGTCGAACAATTGTTTAATGACAATAAAGAAGTATTTCTTCAAAGATATGGCAGTTATTTATCTGACGAAGAATTGAAATATTTTGATAAATTCAATAACAATTATGTAATTAATTGTCTTTTGAATAATTTGAGAAAAATGTTGAATAAAAATAAGAATAAAATAATAGTTAAGAATCGAAGATTTGAAGCCTTGCAGTCACTCATTAGTAAAGGAAAATATTTTAGTGATTCTGAAATGCAATCAAGAAATCCATTAATTTATGAGAAAATGATTGGACAGTATTTGACTGAAAAAGAGAAAAGACAGTTAACTCTTAATAAATATACGAATACTTATGAAACCATCAATTTTTCGTCTTTTCTTTTGGAACAAATTGAAAAATCAGAAATTGAACGAAGATTTAAAATACAAGAAGAACTTGAATATAATATGACTGAAGAATATGATTCTGAAGAGAGTGACAGTGAATACAGTGAGGCTTCAGGTTTACCAACAGATACTTCTTTAGATTCTAATAAAAGGCAAAGATTGAGAGAAGAGTTCATGAAAATAATGTTCGAACAGTTTTTGTCCGGAAAGGACTCAGAATTTTTCGACTACAATGAAGTCGATTATAATGTTGAATATGATTCAAATCAAATCGAAGAAAGAGATGAAGAAGAAAAATATTTCGATGCAAACGATCAATGATTTGTCACTAAATTATATTATTCTTATTCACTAAATGTCTGTTTTTATATAATTTGTAAAGGATTTAATCAATTCATAATTTGAGAATACAGTTAAAGTCAAACTAAAGCTAAATTTTTAAGCTTTACATTACATTATATTTACATTAATGTTATATTTAATTCCATAAAAATTGATTTTATAATGAGATATTCATGTTTAGTAATTATCGTTAATATAAATCAAATTAAATATGAGTTAAACCAAAGATCAAAACGGAATTGTGTTTTGAGATCATAAGTGAAAATTTCACTAATAATATTGTGAATTACTTTTAGATATCTTAAAGTTTGTGAACCATTAATATTATTAATCGAAAAGCCATTTGTTAAACAATTTGCAATGTATTTTCCATATTAGAAGTGCTCTAATAAGACATTATTGTATATTTTGAGATTAATTTAAAATATGTTCATTAAATACCTCTATCATTGATCGCAAACCATTGAATTCCAATCGAATTTGATTTGCGCAATAAATTGATGCAAAACAGAATGCGAATAATATGATAGCTATAAAGAATAGTGCGAATACACTTAATAATACATTAGTTGAGTACTGACAACGAGAACCAAAGCTCCAATTGGTACAAATGCAATGCAAATGAGTTCCATCTTTGATTTCACAGAATCCTCCGGTACCGCAATATTGTGAATTGCATTCAACGACACATATTTCGCCAGAATAGTTCGAATTTGGAGACAAATCAGTCAAACCTTTATTGCATTTGCACTCGAACTTAGACTCAGTATTACTATTTTCAGTACAGAATGCGTTTTCGCTGCAATAGTTTAGTTCTTTGATTGAACAGTAATTAATGTTATTATCGATTTCGATAGCTTTCAAGTCAAGTGCACTCAACTTGTCAGTTGACTTATGACTTATGTTAATACTTTTTAATATAGCCATTAATTTGTACCAAAAGTGATATTCCGTATATTTGTGATGAAAATTATTGGTTGGATTCGCTATTCTTACATAAAAATCTACCATAACTGAGAAGGGAATAAACTTTACAACTTTAACATTGTCGACAATAGTTAGCAAATGAGAGGAATTAATAATTAGGGACCAAATGGCTCTCTCTATCAAGTGTTTCATTTGAATGAATTCTAATGAATTAGTATTATTGAAGTCATTTGAATAATTAAGTGATGATATTTTGAAAATAAGTCTAATTAACTTTTTAATCTGACATTTTTGAGTAATAGTTTCTCTAAAGAATTGGTCTTTACAGCCACAAACTGAATATTTAGAGCGAATAATACACCTTTCATTCAACTCTATATAACAATCAGATGAAGTTATACAAAATCTTTCAGAACTATTTGCAAATGACTTCAAATTTTCAAACTTTTTCAAAGTTTCTGTTTCATTGAGGCTCGAAATGGTTGATGAAAATTCAACTTTAATGGAATTATAATTTAATTCTTTATTTTTGTATGAATTACTGTTTTGTAAATCTTCACTAATTGAGCTCTCATTGTTATATTGAATTAGTTTTTCATTTTTAGATTCAATTGAAGAAGTATTTATGGATTCTTTTTTTAAATCAGAACAATCGGTCTGATTGTGTTTTTCTGCAATGATAGTGTAGTTATCATCAAAGTTATTGTGTTTTTCTGTAATCATACTATAGTTTTTATCAAAGTTATTGATCGGGTTTTGAGTGAAATGCATTGAGTGACTATTTTTATAGCCATAACGGGGTTTCACTACTTTGATGAGTTTGCTTTCGTTTGATTTAAGTTTATTTTTAGAATTCGATGGCTCTAAAGGTTTAGTTATATTCAAGTATGAACTTTGATTTGATCCCAGTTTTGTATCATTAAATAAATTGATTGAATTGTTTTGAGTTAAATCGAACTCAATTTCATAATGTAATATAGGATATAAATATGAAGATTTGATTTCAAGTTTAGTTGGCATTTGTGTTGAGACCAGTTTTATACCGTCTTCAGTTATCTCAGATCTTGAGTCCAAGATTTCATTTTCTAATAAAATTAAGAGTTGAACTCTTTTATAGCTCAAGCATTTTTAATTAGATAGAAAATGAGTTTGTTCTTCATTCTGTAGTATTAGTAACTGAAGAACAAACGCATCCTTTTTAGTAATTTTACTTCGCATTAAATTACCTGAAATATAACTTTTTCTATATCTCTCTTCTCGTATTTCGTCTTCTTCTTCGTGAGCGAATGAGCGCATCCTTCCATTTGAAACCTCTGATTTCAAGACTTGTGATGATGGAAATGAATGCGTTGTATTGAAAATTGTACTATTATTTGATTCAAATGAATTGTGAGCACTGGTCTTGATTTCTATTAAAACTATTTTCGGTGAAGAATAAACTTTTAGACGTTATGAAGTATTTGGAAAAAATCTTTTATTCATATTTCCTTACTTAATACAGCCGTTGAGGCGAAGAAAGCTTTTCTAAACTCTAAGAATATCATGTTTTACACCAAGAAAAATAACAAAAGTATAATTTAGACACTTTATTATAAGCCATTGTGAGCTCGACATATATTGAGTCTCTTTTAATAAAACAGACACTATGTATGACATTAAGTCAATCCCAAAAGCCTTAGTCTTCAATAAAGTGAAGCAGACGTAAAGTAAATTTGGGTGTATATCAAAAAGTGCATTAAAGGTTTTATGCAATTTGGGAGTCGACTCTTTATAAGATTATTACAACTCATTAATTATTAAAAGCAAAAAAGCAATAAATGTAAATAATGTTAGATATGATGTCCAATGAGCCAAAACTATTTTTTCGGAGTGTGATATTCTTCAATACATAGATGACAACTCCACGAACCTTCTGGTGGTTCAGATAGAGGAGGATTCAAACAATACATATGATATCCACGATCGCAATCATCGCAAAATAATAACTGGTCCTAAAAATATATATGTTTTAACGAATTGTAACAAAAATATATAAAATATAATTATTATTTTACATCATTATCAGAAGTGCCGCAAAGTCCACATGATTTACATTCAATGCATTGCCACCGATACTTATTAACTGATATAACCATATTTGGTGTGAACTGTAAACATGTCGGATGTGCAGAACGTCCGCAATCAGAACATGAAACTAATTCTTCAGCATTTCTTGTCTTCTTATTCTCTCCCGAATCACCCAAACAAAAGTCACAATACATGCTCGGAGAGGCCAAAGGCTTACCGCTTGCACTTCTCTGACCTGAACATAATTGAATTATTTGATTGATTAAAACTTTTGATAAAATATAAAGCATTGATCGAATCAAATAAACCAATGACTTAAAAGAATAGTAATGCTATTGAATAGCATTAAGCATAGAGTGTCTTACCTGCAAATCCTAAGTTAATGTAAGCACTTTCTGAAATAGAAAACAACGAAGAATGGAAAGCATTCGAAGAAATAGTTCATAGAAATTAAAAAACAATTTGTTTAACAATTCATTTTTGATAATTGAATAGAAATGATTAATGCAATAATACCTTCATTTTCTTCTGGATTCGGAGGTTTGAGAACAGGGGTTGACGACATTCCAGATGAATGTTGTGGTGCCATAAGTGGTGATGACATCATTGGCATTGAATGTTGAACTGGAGGTATATTTGGTGGAATTGGAACTGGAGTTGGCTGTGATTGATGTGAGTGATGGTGTAATTGACGCGGAGGTGTGTATGGCATGTCTTCTTCATCGATACCAACTCTTCCATTATTATTAGCGGATCCACTCATGCCTGGAGTCCCGCTATTATTGTTACCATTATTGCCACTACTATTCGATCCATCGTTTTGATGACTATGAGAGTAATGGTATGAAAGACCGGGTCTTGTCTTATAACGCGCTCCACATATGTCACAACTATAGGGCTTCTCTGCGTCCGAATATTCGATTCTCTTCCTCTTCGGCGCGTCTTTTTTCTTCTTCTTTTTACGAGTGGAATATTCTTCATAATCATCGTAATCAGATTCAGGATCGTCTAACTCTCCGGCATCGGGTAAATCACTTCCATCATCGAAGTCTCTAAGCCAGGACTCCTTCGAGTCGTCAATAAATTTATCAAAATTCTCGACGATATCTATTCTGTTATTATTTTCAACAGAATTTGAGACAATTTCTTCTCCAATTATCTCATTTTCTCGAATACGACGCGTTAAATAGTTGTCATTCATTAGATATTGACGTCTTTTCTTTTTCCATCTGCGGGCCGGATATGAATAGAGTTGACCACTAGTATGTCCGGGCATTCGCTCCCACTTTTCGGCCCAAATATAACTGTCGCCTATTATTCAAATATAATTATTATACAAATAAATAGTCGATAAATGAGTTAAAATTAATACTTTGTGCGACACCAGTCTGTGCGTCAAGAAATGGCAGACGAAGTCTTCTTTCATTAACAAGTCTTACGTTATATTTCGACGAATTTTGAATTGTGTCCCGATATGTCTGATCATTCAGATGACTATCAATTTATAATATTTTAATATTTCATTTATTATAATAAATCAATTTGTTTATCATTTAATTAAATATAAATACTTTTTCAATTTTGACAATACTTCTGACCGAATGTTTATGCCATCCATTGATGACATTATCATTAAAATCAATATAATTTATTACACTTATTACTTATTTTAGTTAAATATTAATTTAAGTTTATATTTTGAATAACTTGTATGTCATAAAAATATTAATCTTTAAATCGAATGAATATTCGATAGATTAGTTGAAAATATAAAACTTACTTAAATGTAAATAACAATTGATTGCAAACAACAATCTATTGTTGACTATAATATAGCAAAAGATGTCACTATTATTAGTTATAGGATAAAAGTTTTATGCTCATACTTTAACTACGTTACGCTAAACGGGGAGAGGGTCGGGGGTCAGGAGCTTTGCGTAACTTATGTAAAAGTGCGTAACATTGGGTCGGAGGGGTCAAGAATATGCCATTTTTGCGTAACGTAATTAAAGTATGATGCCTTAGTCAAGTCTCTCAATGTTCTCATCAGTAATGAAATATTTTTTTAATAACTTTTAACTTTCAATACCAATAATATTCTGAACGAATCATAGAAATATCATTGCTTTTAATAATTTGTAATAAATGTATATTTAAACCGAAACTAATAATCACAATAATTATGTTTTGATGCTTTGAAATGTTAGAATTAAATCAAAATCATTGGTTTGAATGATAGAAAAGTTAATCAAATGAACAAATATTGGTATAATTTAAATGAAAAGTAAATAAAAATGTTACCATTTTTCGAATAACTAAAACGCTTTTTTGAGAGCATTTGAGTAAAACGAAAGTTTGATTTAAACGAAATAAAAGTAAAATAAAAACCAATAAAAATGAGTATTGATTGAGTTGAAAGGATTAATAAATAAAAAAGCAGAAAAAGTATTCGGAATAATTTTATTTGAATTATGTAAACAATTGAATCGAAAAACTAGAAATCATTTAAAAGAAAAACCCTAGAATTTTTCCGCCCAAATGTTTTCTTCGTGCTTCCTCGTGATCCATTATTCCTCCCGAAGTGGTCAATACTAAATACCCAAATTGTCGAGAAGGCAATAGATTTCGAAGATATGATTCGAGATCTTTCAATTGGACATCAAATCGTGGACTAATGACCCCACACTTATTTAATCTTCCGGTCAAATTAACCACTATTTTTCCAGCCCTGTGATCGTCAACGATCTCAAACTCTCCGATATATCCTTTTATTGAATAATAGTTCAAATTATTGATTATAATAATGG
>JAQFXV010001761.1:0-12348 GCA_034694065.1 Camisia spinifer | reverse complement strand
CGAAAGATAAGACCTTTAAAAATAAAGGGATTAGCCATTTTTGAAAAAGTGTGTAGTCTTAAAATTGTCACCCTTTACTATAACGCAAGTCCAGGAATTAAAAGAATCAATTTAATTATTAAGCTACAAGCTATACCTCAATTACTTGTTCTAAAAATTGAGCCAAAATTCATGCTTCAATGATGAAATTTTTTTAGTGTCTGGACTTATGGGACATACTATTGAACAATAATTGAAAATTTAGAGCTTGTTTTCGAGGAAATAATTAGAAGGCTTAAAAACTTCAGACTTCTTACAAGTTAGAGACAATAATTTCTATTGCAAAGTTATTTTATTTAATGTAATTTAAATGCAATAAAAGACAGCTACTTGTTGTTGACTATTTAGCCTTAATTTCGTATAATTTTGTGATATTTTAATAGCGTGCACATTATATTGTGAAGACATTTGCGTGTCATAAAATCCAAAGCGTTTGAATTGAATTCAAGAAAAATATTTGAAAACTTTTGAAAATTAAAGATCAGAATAACAAAGTTTGAAGACTAAAATTGATTTATTATCTTTTTGTACCAGATTTTTATTAGTTCCTGTAATTTCTGAAAATAGTCTAACATTTGCTGAATACAGATGTTTTTTGTAGTTCAGATATTTTTTTAGAAAAAATATTATTTTTAAATTGAGTATAAATTTTCTAGTAATTTTCTGTGAAAAATTCAAGTTTTTTTTAAAGATAAACAAATTGATTAACATTCTTCTGAATAAAATTCTTTGTACTATTATTTTTTATAATTTCGATTGTGTGTCAAGAAAATTAATTTCATATATTCGAGTTGTCTTAACAATAAATATAAGAGTTTTAACTTATAAGAAAATTCATTTATTTCGATTTGATATTCTTTCGAATATTATTCAAAATAATTTTTAATATCCAAATAGTTTGTCTATCCGAAAGGTCAGAAGTTGATGAAATTTTTAATTCCTTAAATTTAATTTAGTTCTCGTAACGTGAATCCCTTTTGTTCCAGGAAAGCTTCTATGGATTTTCTCACTGAGAGATTATTTATCGAATTATTTAAACTTCTGTTTTAAGTTTGATCTAATTTTCATAAAAAATAATAAAAGCATTTGAACATATTTATTTTTGAATATAAATTATAATATTTTGACCTAAAATAACAAATGATATAAAAAATCGACATACTTTGAGCATTTATTTCCTACTCTATCTTTAAATTGATATCGTGGTCTTCTAAAAGAATATAATGGAATAATTTTTCCAAAGATACAGATATATGAATACAATAACTACTAAATTTTCTATCATGGATAAAGTTGGCGAATTTTTAATTTATTTTTCTATTTTGATTGTTTTGAAAGTGAAATGTGAAGATTCCAAATTTAAAATTGGAACTGGAATTTCTGATATTACAGGACCAGCAGCCGAGATAAATATGATGGGTTACGCAAATTTGGAGCAGAATACGGCAGGAATACATTTCAGACTTTATAGCAGATCCATAATAATTGAAGACTCTTCTGGAAATCGAGTCTGTTTTGTAACTTGTGATATAGGAATGATATCACAAATCTTGAAACTTGAAGTAATCAAAATTCTAGAAAAGAAATACAGAGGAATCTACACCATAAACAACGTAATGCTGACATCAACTCATACTCATTCAGGTCCGGGAGGTTATCTTCAATATTTTCTATATTCAGCGACATCATTAGGATTTGTTGAAGAGAATTTCAAAGTTATTAAAGAAGGAATAATCAAGAGTATTGAACAAGCTCATTCAAATATGATTCCTGGTTATATTGATATAAATAAAGGAAAATTACTCGATGCGAGCATTAATAGAAGTCCAACTGCTTATGCAAATAATGCAGAGTCAGAAAAGGCTCTGTATGAATATAACACAGATAAAGATATGACTGTTCTTAAATTTACTGATAATGGTGGTAAAAATTTAGCTGCCATTTGTTGGTTTGCAGTTCACGCCACGAGCATGAATAATACCAATACACTTATAAGTGGGGATAATAAGGGATACGCATCTATGCTTTTTGAGAGACATATCAATGGGGGTACAATTCCAGGTAGATTTGAATTTTACATATTTTTTTTTTAAATAATAATTATTTGAGATTTTTGAAAATTGTTGAGTTGATTTAAATTCGAAATATTAGATTAAATGAAATTAATATTTTTAATGTCAGGAAAAGGACCATTTGTTGCTTTATTTCCTCAGTCAAACTCAGGAGATGTTTCTCCAAATATTGATGGTCCGCATTGTCTTGACAGTGGTCTAGAGTGTGATTTAGCAACGAGTACTTGTGCTAACAAAAGCCAGCTATGCGTAGGATCAGGTCCAGGGAATAATATGTTTGAAAGCACTAAAATAATCGGATTTCGCCAATATTATAAAGCAAAAGAACTTTTCGATACCGCTTTCATTCGATTATCTGGAAACGTATCATTTATTCATCAAACTGTCAATATGTCGAGTGTTGAGATAAATTTCAAAGATAATGTGACAGTGAGTATATGTAAACCGGCGATGGGTTATAGTTTTGCCGCTGGAACTACTGATGGCCCCGGATTTTTCGATTTCTATCAAGGTATGATAATTTGAATTCGAAAATTTAACCGTCATAAATAGGATGCATAATTAAACCACAAATATTTTTCGACAATGTTATTCAGATTCTAATGGAAGTTGATTGAAGTTCAATTTTAACGTGAAGTTAAATTCATAGTTATCTTATTATGAGTTCTTTTAATGAAATTCAAACATTATTTTGATGATGAATTAAATTTTTTTTAATAAAATTAGGGCAAACCAGACAAACTTTATTCGGCCGAATAGTAAGAAGTGCAGTTAGGATTCCATCTCAAGAAATTCAAATGTGTCATAAACCAAAAACAATTCTATTCGCGACGGGTGAAATGGATGTGCCATATGAATGGCAGCCAACTATATTGCCGACACAAATTTTCAAAATGGGTAATTTATTGATAATAGCAGTTCCGGCTGAATTCACTACAATGTCAGGTCGTAGACTTCAAAAAGCAGTAAAAGATGAATTCGACAGTCATTTAAAAAAGAGTGATGTAAAAGTTGTGATGTCTGGATTAGCGAATGCATATTCCTCTTACGTCACAACGTTCGAAGAATATCAAGTACAGAGATATGAAGCGGCCTCAACCATATATGGACCGTACACTCTCGATGCATACATACAACAGTATAAGATGTTAGCTTCTAATCTGGCCACTGGTCATAAGATCATTCCCGGACCTCGTGAGCCTAATTTATCAAATATCCTGTTGAACTACACAATTCCTGTTGTGTTTGATTTGGCATTACCAAGAAACTTTGGTAGCGTAATTGTTAACTCTAAAAAGGCTTATAAACGTGGATCAATTGTTTCAGTTACCTTTTCGAGCGGTCATCCAAGGAATAATTTGAAAACTGATGACACATTTCTCACTGTTGAGAAATTAAATAATAACAAATGGGATGTTATCGCTACTGATGGCAATTTTGAGACTAAGTAAGAATAATATTTAAATTTAATTGCTCATTAAATTAATTTCTTGTGTTAATGAGTGTTAGATCGATAATGAACCAAAAGTCTAATTTAAATTATCGTAGAAAATGATTCCACTTTTATCCCTTTTTTTGATAGATTGAACTTTTAATTCGATTAGATTCTATCAAAATTTTCAACTCTGACAGTCTTATAGCTTTGGTTTAGACTAAATGATTAGAATAAAATTTTCAATCTAAATTGAAAATATATAAAAATTTAGCCAAATGCCAATTTTATCTTTTTAAACCTGTTATTCGAATTATCAAATATATTTATTTTGACAGATGAAATTAAATGAAAATCATAATAATCCATAAGATAATTTTAAACTTATTAAAAACATTTTGCTTAAAATTTATATTCTTCAGTTAATATTATTTGAATATTTTTCAACAGAGAGAAAATATAAATATTCATTCATATCTAGCACAAATACTTTAATTATTCGAAAAGTAATTCGATATTTTTACTGAATAATAATTTAATTAAATTAAGATTCATTTGGAAGAAAACCAGTATGATTGGTCAAAGTACAGCTACCATTGAATGGGATATTCCTCTTGAAACCCCACCTGGATCATACAGAATAACTCATTTTGGATATTACAAAAATATTCTTCAACAAATAAGATCATATAATGGTTCATCATTACCATTCTCAGTTATTCCATAATTGAATTAATCAAATTTGAATTTTTTAATTTTAGATAAATTGGAAATATTTAATTTCCAGATATAAGAGACAAAAATTAATAATACAGCTCATAATTCTATGAAATCCGAAAACTGTGTTTTGAGATATCAATATACTATATACATAAGTTATTTCAATGAAAATTCATATAAATAATAATATAATAAATAAATTTATTATTAAAGTATACAATAGGAAAATTAATATTATTATGATTCTATGCATAACTTATTATTGAAAGTGAGAATATAAATCACATTTCTCATGATTCTCTAAAATAAACATTAGAAATTACTTTTTTATAGATTAGATTAGAATAGTTAAAGATTAAACATTATTTAATGATCACATTTTGTAAGTGATATCTGAAAACATTTAAACCAGTTAACAGTAAAATTGTGAAGAACTCTATTAACAAATGTTTTGAGTAAATTATAAAAGTAACCTATAAAAGAATTTAAATTACAGTACGGGTAAAAAATAGCCCAATAAGTTTTTATGAAAATTTTCTAGCTAAATGATTCATTGAGAAAAGGGAAAATTCTCAAAAATCTTACATTTCTAAAATAACTTTGCGTTTTGAATATGATTGAAAAATATAACCTGTCAAGCTTATTCAAGGATAACATCGACTTAATATTTATAACCTCATCATATCTTCAACATCATTATATTGATATCAGCAAAATACAAATGGTGAATTAATGTACAATTAAAATTCATGGATATATTAATGAATTCATCACAAATAAGAAACCCGTTCGAAAAATATGCATTAATTTTTCATCAACAAAGCTATTGATTCATTTACATAAGAGACTTTTCATTCATCAATAATACATTAACTATAATTAAAATTATTTCAATTCATATATTAATTACTTTATGGTAAAAATAATGAGTGTTGAAATTAAATGCAATGGAAATTATATGATCTTTATGATAAATGTTTTTAGATATCAATAAAGGTATGAATAAATGTCATCAGACACACTAACTGTAAAACTTTAGAGATAATAAATTAGAATATAATTTATTTGAGCATCTTTTCATAAATTATAGCTTCTCTGATTTATATTTAAAAGGCTTCTTCGAAATCAGTTTCCTTGTATTTGACACGTTAATAAAGCTAATAAATATGACTATAAAACTCTTACTTAATAGGATTTGAATCAAACTAAAATACAAGTATTTCTGTAAAAGAACTAAATGATTTATTAATAATAACTTTATGCGGATTTGAGATAGCGTTTTGTGATAATTAATTCTAATATAAAAGCCAAGAAATTCATTCTCATTTTTAATAAGACAGAAATTATTTTCTGCAATTCGCAAATATAATGGCCAACAAAATAGTGTTGAGTTCTTTGATTTTGAGCTTTCTATCTATTTTCGGTGTGTTTTCAGAAAATGTTCGTCGTTATGATGGATATTCTGTAATCCGATTGAAACCGAAGACTGAAAGCCAGCTCGAATTCCTTAAAGATCTTGAAAAGAACAATTTAGAAGTAATTTTTTTGAAAATTTTCAAATGAAATTTATCCAAAATTAATTTTTGATTTTTTAAAAGCTTAATTTCTGGAGATCCGCGTATGCCATCGATAGGAATGTCGATATCATGATTCCGCCACATCTTAATGCAACGTTCGAAAAGATTTTACTTCAGAAGAATTTCGTTCAACAGACTCTTATTGATGACTTGGAAAAGTAAGTTAGAAACGGAATAATGCTATTATGAGGAATCAATTAAGATTATATCTAATTTGATGTAATCTTAATATCCTTCTCAAATTCTCAGAAATTATTAGAAAATTAAAATTTATTGATTGTCCATAGGCTTGCAGCTGGAGAAAAAATAGCCCCCAAGGGTTCAACAAGACTTGTTTGGACTCAATACTACCGATATGCTGATATTCTCGCATTTCAACAACAAATTGCTTCTGGCAATTCCGCTATAGCTCAAGTCCAAACCATAGGACAATCTTACGAAAAGAGAGATATAAGAGTCACTAAGATTGGAGTAGGTGTAGGGGGCACTACCAAGCCAATTATATTCATTGATTGTGGAATCCATGCTAGAGAATGGATAGCGACAGCATTCTGTACTTATTTTATTCAATACTTGATTGATAATTTCGGTGGTTCAACAGTGGGGCCTTTGCTGCAAAAATTTGATTGGTATATTGTGCCATGTGCTAACCCTGATGGATATGAATATTCGCAAGTTACTGTAAATAGATATGAATGAATTTATTGTCCATAATATAATTTTCGAAATAAAATTTTAGGATAGGATGTGGCGAAAGACTCGAAAGCCAAACAGCGGTTCTACATGCGTAGGCGTCGATCCAAACAGAAATTTTGCATTTGGATTTGGTGGAGCCGGAACGAGTACTAATCCTTGCGCTGAGACTTTTAAAGGACCATCTGCTTTTTCTGAACCTGAAACAAAAGTTCTTTCAGATTATATATTATCTAATAAAAATAGGATAAAGATGTATACTGCAGTTCATTCTTACGGACACTACTGGTTGTATTCATGGGTAGGCTCACTCACTCAAATAACAAATTGGTTTAAAAATATCTATCATTGCATTGATTTTGCAAATTTTATCATTTGAATTTCAGGGCCATAATACTTCAATCACTCCACATAACGCAGCTTTGGTAATAAAATGTTGCAAAATTATATTTTAAACATAAGATAAATTAATAAATTAAACTAATTTTTATCAATACTAATAACCATCAAAATAGAACGCACTAGGTAAATTGGCTGTAGATGCTTTGAGTAAACCATATGGCACCAAATACGCTCTAGGAACAGGAGCACAAGTACTTTGTGAGTATTGTTATGAATGAGGGCTCAGTTCAAAATCAAACCTGACACAATAAATCTTTCAATTATTCTTTAGATGCAGCCGCTGGTGGAGCTGACGGTAAATTGTGTTATATTTAAAATTTCCTAAAGAAACTGAATAATTTATTGTATTTATAGATTGGGGATATGGAAGTGCTGGGATTACATATTCTTACACAGTTGAACTTCGGGATACAGGAACATATGGGTTTAGACTACCGGCAAGTCAAATTCTCCCATGTTCAATTGAAACTACTGCCGCTTATATAGCAGCTGCGAATGGTCTCGCAACAGCACTTGGTCTTTAAACATCCAATAAATGCATAATTATTGTCCAGAAAAATAAACAATAAAGCTATCTTAAAATTAATTTTAATTATTTATGATTCTAAAAATTAAACTATTTTATAATTAGTGGTTCAGAAAATTTTTCCGATGGGATTATTGTTATTTGATTTATTTGAAAAAAATAATTATTTAGGACAATAAAATTTTAAACATGGCTATCAGTGAATCAATTTATAACTAATATTTTTTTCAATTTATAGGACAGTGTCGTAAAACTTTCTCTATCTTAATAGATCTGAACTTTTTATATGAGATAAACGTAATATGTTAAAAGTGGCAAGGTTAACTTGAGAGACAAATTTACAGCGCTGTCATAAACTATACAAAACATTTTTGATGTTGAAAATAAGAAATTAGATAATTTTTTGGTGCAATTAAAATATATGTGTAATAATCGGTGTAAAATAGAGGAAAATGTTATATGATTGAAGTTTCACATTTTTATAGCCTCTTAAACTTCAAAAATGATCAAGAACTAGATCAGTAAAAAATTTAGCGCTTATCTAATATTTAAAAATATGCAGAAAATTGTGAAATCTATGAATTTTTATTGAAATTGTTGTTTCATATATTCATATAAACTAATAGTAATTAACAATGTCAGGAAATGTCAAAAGAAATCTTTCTATAACTTTCAAAATAAAAAGACATTATCTCACATACTTCTGACAAGTGAGTAATTAAATAAAAGTGAATGAATTTACCAAATTCTGAAATTAGTTTTCCTTAATACCAACTCAGAGTTAGTTAGTTTGCTATTAAATCATTATTCAGCAATTTTGACTCAAAAAACGAGAGTACGGCTGCGAGACAAATGTTATGCTTAGATCCCTTCAGATCCACTGATGCGTAAGGATATGATGATAGGAACGACACATATATTTTTAATACTGAGATCTAATTCATATTTTATCATTAGAAAAATATCTCATATTGAACTTCAATTACTTTCAAAGTCATAGTTTCAGACCAAACTCTCTTACGAGTGGGAAATGCTTTTACAATTTTAATAATTATAGAAGCTCTTGTTGACGTTCTTATCGAACACAGATATCGAGCACATCAGTTAAACATTAGTAAAATAATGGTAATGCATGAAAAAACCTGACTCATTGATATTTTATCTGAACTTCAAACATAAAATTATCAGTAAGTAAATAATTTCAAATAATAGAATAATATTTGCTATTATATTTAAATATTGTGTCTCTACACCTGTTCTTATTTGCATAGAATAAATGTACGGTTACCACATCTCCACAGAATAACCTTCAGTCTCCAGTCAGATACCTTCCCTAGAGGTCAAGGCTCCAGTTTTTGACTTAAAATTCAACCCAAATACCAATTTCTAAGAAATAAAGTAATTGAAATCATTTTTGGTCTACTTTTGGTTCAAACCTTCAAAATTTGAAAATTGATACCGGTAATCTCTGAGAGATTCAGTTAGGTTATCACCTGAACACAATTGAGTATTCTAATGAAACACAAGTATGATGTCGGTCCCAAGATACCCTCTGCTCGTAAATTTTTTAATTTGAAAAAATTAGCAGACAAAAACCGTGACCCGCCTTTATGAACATGACCGTATATAGAGAATAGAAATACTATTCAGATAATAGATTTGATTAAAGTTAAATATTCGATATCAAAGTTAGTAAATCGAAGGACAAATGCTTCCTGCAAAATAATTTGACAGTACTCAACACCTGATGTGCAGGATTGTCCTGCAAGATGGGTGACATGTGGTCACTCTACTCTATGCATCGCTTATGAATGTAAAATTATTTGAACTCGACGACAGTGTATACATTTTTATCAGTTTGAAATGAATTGACTTCTTTTATCAATTTATACTTGACCTCAGCTGAAAAATCATAACTTTATATTAATTATGGAGACTTGCGATAATTTTTTGATAACTAACAGAACACGACAGAACAGATCTGAATAGACAGGAAACTGTTGGTTATAAGTTAAATAAGTTAAGTTTTTATCAAACAGTTTTAAGTATTAAAATTTATGACTGTTTAACTATTTTGAAATATAATTAGTTATGACGATCAAACATGTTTCTGATATAATCGGCGATTTTGGTGAATGGCAGCTAAATATAGCTGCTTTTTATTTCACCTTATATATATTATCACCATTTAATAATTTTGGTATTACTTTTCATGCACCAAAACTCAAATATTGGTGTGAAGAATATGATAATCATGTAAAAAATATGAAATTTCAAATTAATACCCTTAACATTTCTGCAATAAATCCTAAGTTAAAAGTATTTAAATAAAATTCAACATTTCAATATAGACGACAATCACAAAACTGTACAACAATTCATCAAATGATTGTGAAAATTGCAATAAATGGGTGTTTGAAGATTCATATAAATCAACTATTATTTCTGAAGTGAGTTGATATTTATTTTCAACACAAATACTTTTTATTATGAGAAAAATTTCTTTTAAAATAGTTTGACTTAGTTTGTGACAAGTCATGGCTTCCATCGTTTTCTCAATCATGTTATCAATTGGGTTATGTTGTAAATGGTCTATTATTAGGATATTTATCAGATAGATTTGGTCGCCGACCAGTTCTATGGATGGCAATCATAATAGAAATATGTGGCGGATTATCACTTATATTTTCACAATCAATCACTCAGTACATTATCTCTAGATTTTTTATCGGTCTGGGAGACAGTGGAAGAGGAGTTTGTCTCTATTTATTAATACTTGAGACGGTATTATTATTTTATAGCATATGAATATGTCTTAAAAAACTCTTTTGAGATCTTTATTTAATTTTATGTTAAAATGTGTTAATCAACAAAGTCTTATATATCTGAATCAAAGTTAGAACTTTAGATTTTTCCAATTATTTTACTATCAATACGATCTTAACAATGATTCATTTATTAACCGTTATTTCAATTTAATATTTGTTTTCATTTTTCACAGTTTTAATAAGATTTAGTCACTGAATGAATCAATGAAAGTATTGAATGGTCAACAAAACTTCTTTCTTATAAAATTATGAGTTATAGCAGTAATTTTAGGATTTAGACTCAAAAGTCACTTTTCGAAAAACATCATTCTTATAAAATTTACACATTATAACTGAAGCATAAATGATATAAAATGAATAATTTTATGTTTAAAAACTAATTTCGAATTATTTGAATAGGTGGGCACTAAATATAGATCAGATGTCGCAATGTCAGTAAGTTTCGGTTGGATTATTGGCTATATATCACTACCAGGTTTAGCGTATATATTGAGACATTTTCGTTACCTTCAAGCTATTCCAACATTTAGTGTATTAGTTTTGATGATAGCATGGCTCAGAACAATACCAGAATCTCCGCGATGGCAATTGACCAACAATCGTAACGATGCCGCACGTATTACTATCATGAAAGCGGCAAAAATGAATGGAAAAGATATGGACGATATTATTGAAAAATTAGCAGATTTGAAAAAAAATTCTGAATCTGTATGAAAACTCAGAAAACATATTTAAGGTCAATAAATAAAGATCTCATTTTCAGACTCAATACACCGAAGATAGAAAGCATAGAACTATAATAGATTTGTTGACTCCAAAGCGAATGAGAAGATATTCATTGATATTCTGGTTCTCATTTGCTGTAAACGCTTTTATATATCATGGAATTTCATTAAATATCGGTGAGATTGGGGGTAATCTATTCATAAACTTCGCGATCGCAGGTCTGGTCGAAATACCGAGTATTGTATTGAACTTATTTGGTTTGAAATATTTTGGCAGAAAAAATTTCACAGTTTGTACAATGCTTTTGGCGTCAATTTCTTATTTATCTATATTTATGATAACAGCCAATGAGTCTCATGACAATCAATACCAGATATTGAGAACTGTATTTGCGATGATTGGAAAGTTGTTTATATTTAGCTCTTTTAACGCTATTTATATACACGCGGGAGAGGTTTTCCCGACTGTCTTAAGACACACTGGAATAGGTTCGTGTTCTATTGCCGGCAGAATTGGATCTATTTTAGCGCCTTTTGTCAAAGAAATTGTGAGCCTATTAAATATTTTTTTCATAATCTGTATGAGAAATCCAATAATTTCTTATTTTATTTAAGAGTGAAAATTATAGTTTTGGAATTTCTATGTTTGTGTTCGGCTCTTTAGCACTGATGGCAACTGTTTTAAATCTCTTTCTGCCTGAAACTAAAGGCAATGAAATACCAGATAATATGAAAGAAGTTGAAGAGTTGTAAAAATATAATCTAATCAATTAAATTTTATACATATTATTTATATATCTCCTAACACTTCAGTTATGCAATAATTAATAATTTTGCATTTCAATATTTGGTAATTTAATGACTTATATTAAGTCTATATTGCTTTTTAGAGATTCAAATGAAAGTCTAGCTTTTAATTAAATCGCTGGAAAAAATCGCATTTATTAAACTCATTTATAAAGATTAAATTCAATACTTTATGGAGGGAAACAATTCATATAAAGGGAATTACATTGTCTTAATCAGAGTTGAACTATACCTGTATTTCGTTTTTTATAATTTTATTAAATCATTGATTAGTATTTAAGTTAATCACTGTTATTGTGGTTGAATAAATTTTCTTCTAATGTTTGAATCAGTCTGAAACTATGTTTATTGGTTTTTCAGAGTCAATTTTTTTTTCTTAAATAATATATGATATAATTTTGAAATTTAATAAAGTTTGAGATATTAATTAATAACTGCTGAAGCAAATTATTCAATCAATCAATCAATCAATCAAATATTTTTATTTAAAGAGAATGTACACAATTAGCTTAAAGCTATTCTTCCGT
>JAQFXV010001760.1:0-12352 GCA_034694065.1 Camisia spinifer | reverse complement strand
AATTTAAATAACAACTCAAACGCTGCGAGTAATCAAGAAAAAGAGTGGAGATCTCTATCGTTTGATTATAAGTCAAGATTTTGTGGTCATTGCAATACAACCACTGATATAAAAGAAGCTAATTTTTTTGGAAGGTATCAATTGTTCAAAATTATTAATATAATTAAAATTGTATTTAATATAAATTATATCTCTTTTTAAAGTAATGGTCAGTATATAATTGCGGGTTCAGATGATGGAAGTTTTTTTGTGTGGGACAAAGAGACCACTAATATTGTTCGAGTCATGAGAGGCGATGATTCTATAGTCAACTGTTTGCAACCGCATCCCAGCTCTTGCTTATTGGCCACGAGTGGTATCGATCAAGTCGTTAGACTTTGGAGTCCTCGACCAGAGGTATTCATTAATTCAATCATAATATTCTAAAGAACTGAGTAAATAATCTTGAGTGAAGAGCTTCAGGTTTGGAAGCATTATATTTATTAAGATTAACATTCAGTAGAATAAGTTATCAAACTTAATCCCATCAGTTATAACATTATAGAAAGTGTGGACACAATTCACATAATATACAAATTCCAGAAGTGAATGATTTTACTTTATATTTTATAATTAACTTTCAGTTTATCATAAAATCAAATGATTAATAGAAATAAAGATATTTAACTTAAATCATGCATTCATTAGTGTTTACAATAAATCAAAAAATGTTTCTATTGCTATACAAATCACTAGACATTGAGAAATAAATCCTGAGATAAACCATAATATTAAGTGATTATTGTTGTAAAAGTGAAATTCAATATTAATAAATGAATATTTTAAAGGATGGCAAAAAAGATGAGAGAGAGGTCGAGAACTCTGAAGATGCGGCGATTGCTAACCAGAAGCGTATGAATACTGATCCGCTCGAAGTAAGTCAATAACCATTTAATTGTTACTTTCATTTGTATTGATTTAAATTATTAAAAATGATTTTAATTTAATTTAAAGGTCATGTTAGCAAATATGGGATATCGTGTTCCGAATATGTTAGACTCTGAAGACGATGAGGATCAGGTCGGACTTCAGTGTAGAACCAGTTAATATATTTCAATCATTTTTTCTATTAATCCAAAATAAATATAACTATAGACTGTTTTTTTGTTAAACTAATATCAAAACTTTAATTTTTACTGTAATTCTAATGACGAGCAGATCGTTAGCTCATTAATAATATACGATTACTATGTTATTAGTTTTTAATGTGATATTCTTTGCATTTGTTCTTAATATTTGATCTAAAAATGTACAGAACATAAGCTCAGGTTCTTATGTATTCTGTTATGAAATATCTTCAATTAATTCAAAATAATAGCAAATATTAGTATTAAAATGAGATAAAATTACAGTTTATTATAGTTTAAGCACTACCAGAAAAGATATATTTAACAGTAGGTCCCGGAATATCGTCGATTTCGTTCTCAAAAGAGACGGTAAGCGTAACAAACTTTGGAATATTGTTATAATAATTTGCGATCAAATCCCTCATCGATTGTTTCTTACGCTTTATGTGATGAGGAAATAGTTCGGGTAAATAAACAGATTTGGTGTCGTCCATAACCATCATTGTGCAAACAGAACCTGATCTCATTTTCAAATAGTTAAGAACTTCTTCCAAAGTTGTCATATTATCACTTTCATTGATCAACCAATAGTCCCATTCTGTAAAATCACACGAAGACGAAAGCTTTGTTTTTGATGGTTTTCCCGGTTCTGACATAAGGCAGAGATCAAAATTCGACAAATTGTAAAAGTAATTCCTATTTTCTAATCTATTTTCTTTGCAATCAATATAATTGCCGTTCAACTTATGTAGTTTTGTTATTTCAATCGAAGCCTATAAATGAATATAAAACTCACGATTAAATTAATTATAATTCATGTCAAAATTAAATACTAACAAATGCAGCGGCTGTTGAAATACATGGAGCGAAACAATAGATAATTTTGTGTGAAATTCTTCTAATTTCACGAATCGATACGGTTTCGATGCCATACATCGATGCGCGACAATTCTGAATGTGGGACAAAATAATTAATTAGATTTAATTTTAAGTTAATTATCTATTATTTAAACGAACAGCTAATGCATAGATAAACTCCAATTGAAGGTCATCTCCCTTTGAATATATTTGACGTTTCAGATCATCTAATACTTGAGCCGACACTTCATGTACTTCGTTCTCATTCTGTGCAGTCACTGATGGGTCAAAGATTATGGTTTTGTTTTGTTTTGGAATGAATTCAGGAATAGGTGTCGATTTGATTACATCAACGAAAAGATTATCTTTTGATTGATCTTCATTTATAGGTATAGATATGTTATTAACGATTGCAATGAGTTTTGCGCAACACTTTATGAAAGTGAGATGTAATTCGTTATTTAAATCAAATTCAATAAAATGCGGTATTTTTTTATCGGCCCAAAAGTTAGATCCGTCTTCATTAATATGATCGGACGGGAGACTAAATAATAGCTGTTTTGCCTTATGATTAAAGCATTTCTCAAACAATAATCGCGATATTTTCAAACAATCTGTCCATTGATTTGCTATTTTAGGCTTTTTATTAAACCAATTCTCAAACTAAAAAAGTTAATACAATTAAATTGATTATTGATCTCGTTCTGCAAATAGTTTGATTGAAATAAAACCTTAGTTTTAGACCATTCAACACAATGTTCAATAATTTGAGGAAATGATTTGAGAACACAGAGCGGGTAATCGATGTCAGAGGTGTCCGAATATGCAAAATAAGATTCAGTTAAATGCGGAACAATTGGCTGAATGTGAAACATAAAGCAATCGACGCCTACATCTATAAAAGGTATCGAATGAATGAGTGATACTTTGTTAATAAATCTTTTAGTCTCTATGTTATCAACTGCTGTCACTATAACTCCATTTCTTTGAGAAAGAGATTCAAAGAATTGAGAGCTCGCTTGTTGTACTTTCGCATAATATGTCTCTACATTAATATCTGGATTATAATTAAGAACATATTGTTTAATAACATCACACTTTTTGCGTCCGACATCACATTCTCTAAAAGAATTTGACTTTAAATTGTATTTATGAACGATATCGCTATCAATTAAATCTATATTTTTAACTCCAATCATAACTAAATTCTTAACAATTTGAAACCCTAAAGAACCGCAACCGATAACTATTATCGGATTATTTGTCTCAAAATTATACGAAACTATTTCAGAATTTAATTCATAATTAAAAACTTGAGGCGATTCTGAGCTTCTGTTCATTATTTGTCCGCAAATAAAGCCCGATATAATAGATCCAAAAGACTTGAAATACTTTGAGTTATCGCTATTTGAGTTGAATTTATCTGAAATATTGTCACCAAATGTTTGTAAATATTCTTCAAATGACAGGTCATTAAAGTTTTTGCCAAAATCAGTGAATATGTAAATAAATGAATGACTAATATTTGCAGCGATTAACTGTTCAGTAAATATATTAAATATTATTTAGATTATTATTTTATAAATTAATTCAGTTTTACTTTTAAATTATGTCCAATCGTTCGGATTCTTCTGTTTATATCAATGATTGATGTAATCGAAGCGCCAATTATTACAATTGATTCATATTTTATCAGTTCTTCATTTTCTATTCTTTTTGAATCAATTTCTCTTGAATTCAATTCTTTTACAACTATTCCATCGCTCTATTTATTAGTTATTTATTATTAATCAAAAATATATAATCAATTCTTTAATTAGATCTTTAATTAATTTTAATATCAATCAAATCTTACATTAAACTGACTGTCAATCAGATTGTCTTTTAATTCATCAATTATTTCATTTAAATTGCAACACAATAGCAATAATTTATCACTTATTAAATCCATTTTTATTAATCAAATTTTGATTTTAAGTTTATAAAGATTTTAAAACTTTTACCTAATTAAGAAAGATTTTAATGAATTGACATTTGATTTCATTCAAAAAAAACACATGAAATCTATTGCTGTAATAAATGGCAAATCTCTGAATTGCATTTTGTTATTGAAAAGTTGAACAAAAACTTTTAACTTTAATTATGAAAATTAGATAATAAAACATATTTTGATATTAAATAAAACTATAAATTATTTTTATTTTTTATGTTTAATATATATATATATATTAATTAATTATAATTACTTTTCATGAAAAGTAAAAAAATGAAGCACAAAATTTCAATAAAGTTGTGTTCAATCAAAAAACAATTGAATTGATTAATAATTAAATTTGAATTATTATATTGTATTCAAGTTGTTATGAATTTGAAGTGAAAATCCATTAAAATGTTAGTTAAATTTAAAATTCAATGATATATTTAACTTGTAATCGATATAATATTAAATGATATATTTTAAAATTTAAATATTATTTAAATAAATGATTCAAATAAAGCGCTTTCACATAAACGAAAAGTACAATAAGTCAAAAATAATTCAGTGATTGGTTGAAAAATAGCCCAAAAAGTAATCATATTTTGATTTTCGCTCTTATTATCAAAACATTGATATTTGTATTGAAACTAAATTGAAATAAATTAATAGTTTATATAAAATAATAATTTAGAAAATGGTTGGAAGTCGTGTCTCGTCTCGTATCGCACAAAGACTTATAAAACAAGAACAAAATGATGTGATTGAAGACAATAATAATGTGAATAATATTGATATTAATATAAATATAGAAAGAGAGAAAACTTCTTCTTCAGTACAACAAACGTCGTCTCCATTGATAGAAACACCCAAAAAGTCATCAATTAGTAGAAGACATACTATCATAACGTCTTCGCCCTCTTCTGTAGAAGAAGAAGATATTTTTGACGGCAATTCTGGCGATGATATTGAGGATGAAGAGGAAGACGACGAAGAAATAATAGTTCCGACGCCTCTCAGGAGAAGAAGTTCTCATTTAATGAAAAGATACAATCATTTAAAACGAATGACACCTTTAGGAGAAGTGGATTCCGCTCGACATAAATTGGATGATCTTTTGGCTCATATTTCAAAAGGAGATTCACATGAAGAGGAAGATTATGACGAAGACGACGAACAGACAGACTCTTCACCACTTCTGAAGAGAAGACGTTCGCGACAACAGAAAAAGTTATTTTATTATTCATTTGTTTTAATTGTTTTATTTTTCATTTATTTAATGTTGAATTCAGTTGTTTTTCAATACTTTTCAAAACTATTTAATTTGAAAGTTATTTTAATTTCTGTTGAACTATAATTTCAGAGACAGAAAAAGTATAAAAGAAGACGGCTTTACAAAGACGTCATCGTTTGTATTGAAATTATTTGATAGAAGTGTAGATTTGGCTCAATTCAGTTTTAGTACATCAAGAGATGACTCCGCTCTCTATCCTGTCTGTCGTTCTTGGATTCGAAATAACACTCAATTACCAAATCTATACGAATCGCCGGCTATTCAGGAATATAACGAAGATTTGGACACAAGCGGGCCCTGCGATGAGAAACCCTCAGGAATTTATCATTTGCCAAAACCATTGCCTAAACCTAAAGATAAGTTTGGAAAAGAGATTGACTTAAGAATTCCAGAATCGGTGCGAAACTATCAAAAACCTGAATCACAGGCTGACCTCTCTATCAATAGTCTCGTAGACGAAAGCTTTAATACATTGCTCAGTAAAAATTTGTCGCATTGGAAACAAGTCAGACAGGAATGGTATAACTCTTCGATCAACAATGAAATGAGATATAAACACAGTTGCGATGTCTTGAAGTCTATGTTTGAAAAGTTAGTTTGTTATTCATTTTATTAAAACACTTTCAAAAGTTATATATTTTTTCAAATTATTAACAACTGATTATAAATTCAATTTCAGATCAATGAACGGACAAACAGAACAACTAAAGCCTCAATCAGTTGATGCAATGCTTAATTCCTGAATAATTATTTTTTAATCCAATTTTTGAATACACTTTAGTTATAATATTATTCAATTAAATGCACAAAATATCGCATAATTACATACTCTATAAGTTTATATTTTCTTTTCTCATATAACTCGCAATCAGAATATATGTAATTTTTAACTTTAATTCAAATTATTTTATTCATTAAAGAATTCTTAATTAAAAAGTAATATAAATAAAAATCAAAACAATTTAGTTTTTAATTAATCCAATTTATTTCATTAAATAATTTTAGGGGAATTTCTTGCAATTTTATATCAGGTTTACTAACAATAATTTATATCAATTTTGTTTTATAAGTTATTCAATTTCTGAAAGTTTTTATGAAATAATGAAATTTCATTTTGAAAGTTCTAAAAATATGCAATTTTTCAATCCAAGTGCAGGTCTTAAGAAGTTTTTAAAGAATCTTTGGTTTGAACCTTATATTATGGCTTTTGTATAGTTTCCAAGACATTGCCTTAAAGTTAGCATTAAAGCCAACTTTAAGGTGATTTCTCACGAACTGCAAAAAACCTCAAATAATAGTGAGTTTAGAAACCAATAGATTTCGCCATAAATTGAATGAAATTAATATTTACAATAAATGAATGGAAGTCATGCCTACTGTTTGAAACTTAATGACCTTTAGTTTAATTACATTTGATTCGGTTTTACTGGTGTTTTAATATTATATTTAATTAATTTATTGATAAATGAATTATAAAAAAGCTATTGATTAAAATGGGAAGTAATTCGAGTACAAGACGTCTCACTGTTGTTAACGATAATCAAAACGGAGTCATTCGAGTACTTATTTATTTATTTTTAAATTAATTCTTAACCAATAAATGTATTTATCATTTGTTTATTTCGATTATTATTACAATTAATTAATAGATATCTGAAACAGTTGTGAAGAAATTAAAGAATGAACAAAAGGAAAGTCCATCAGAAGAGAGAACACAATCGATATCGAGTTCACAACAAACACAACAACAGACTATTCATCCATTAAATCAACAAATTATTGACTCAAATGTAGGATTTATTATAATTTTATTCAATTTATAATTAGATTTATTTGTTTTGGTCTTAACTTTAATTCATTTTCAGTCAAATAATCGCCTAATTTATGAATTAATACTAAATTTTCACAATTTTGTTGTTGAAAATACCGGTATTTTTATTCAAATTCAGTCTTTAAACGATTTAATACATTATGAATTAGTTTATTAATCAATTAGTTATAAGTTATTTAAATACTATTTAAATTTGATTCAATGAGTAGTTTTTATTTAGAATTCAAGGTTTCAATACATTTAAATTTCTATTAGTTTTTAGTATCAAATGATATGATCTTTAAAATAAATAAAAAGTTAAGATTAATTTTGAATTTTCTATATTTTAAAGAGTAATCAAATAGTTTTTGGAACCGATTCTTTATCATTAAGACAAGAACACGACCGAGAAATAAGACGATTAGAGAATTCGTGGAGAAAACAAATTAATGAATTGGAGAAACAGAATAGAGAGCTCTGGATATCAGCGAATGATAAGTTATCAACGAATTTAACTGAAGTCGAGAATAAATATCTTAAGAAAAAATGTGATCCGATTTGTAATGAAAATGAGAAGAAAGTTATTGATTGCTACCAAATAAATAAAAGCCAACCTTTAAAGTGTTCGAAAGAAGTTAAAGGTTTTATTAATTGTGTTCATGAGGTTAGAAAAGATATTCTCAATAGAAAAGGATAGTTCTTATGCTTTGTTTAAATTTATAGATATTGAGAGTTTAGTTTATAACAAATGACTAAATTATTATAATTTACTTAATTATTTCATTGAGTGTTAACTTATAGTACATTAAAAATATATAAATAATGTTAAATTGAATTTTTGCAAAAGTTGTGCCGCATATTAAGTATGCAAATAATTAAGTTCGCGATTCAATTAGACTGTAATTCAATTTTAGATTAAAATAAATTTTCAATATTTTAGTTTATAACCTATTTTTAGTTTAACAATTGATTGTCTCAAAACATTAGATTCTGTTTAAAGCTTAAAAATTCTTTAGAATTAAGCATAAAATTCAATATGTTTTTATAAAAAAAAATCGATCTTCAAATTAATGACTATTTACTTGAAATATGAGTTCGAATAGTATTTCTAACAATTGTTTAAGGTTTTGATTCAAAAATTAATTAAACAGTTTTTATGCGAAACAGTTGTCTTTTTTGATATAATATATTATAAATAAAATAGAGTTTTTGATTGAACTAATGTTACCCAAAATCTTCATTACTTAAAGTGTTATTAACTATAATAAGTGAGCATCTGTTCAGACACTTGTGAAATAAACAACATGAGGAACAGGTGTTAACCAAATAGTATTTCGAAGCACATCCTCCTTAAGGCACACCTTATTCTAAACTCTATCTAATTTTCATTACATTTACATTACACTAATTTATAACTGTTAACAAAATTATTTATATTAATCCTATTTTCTGTTTATATCTCACATTTTCTTTTGTCAGATTTGTATTATAAACAATTAGTTTTAATGAAAGGCATGAAATATGAGTAATACGTGGTTTGATATTCAATTAAATGATGTCAATAATAGTAATAATGAATTCAATACGCAATCAAAAGTTTCTGAAAGTGTTAATCAATTAAAATGTGATTCAAATAACGCTTATAATGAATCATTAAATAATAATAATAATAACATAAACGATAATAAGACTGATATTCGCTCTGAATCACCTTTCCTGATAAGAGAGACTATATCTTCATCTCCTTCACTATCGCCTAACTATTCAATGAGTGAAAACCAATTTGATTTTGATGTAGGAATTAATGTCCCAAATCGTGGTCGAATCGGTTCTCTTGTCGACGAATTGCTTAATGATATTTATTGCAAATTACGGTCTCATCGAAACAGAGGATACAGTATTAGTAGTGATAGCAGTTATTCAATTCCTGATCTACAAAAAAAACCTCTCTTAAGAGATATATATTTGAAAGCAAAAGGTATATGCAATTATTGACTCATTAAAAACAGATCGATATTATTATTCTATATAATTGACATTTTATGAAATGCTCCTCAAATCCCATCACGAATTGCGTTCTGAAACAACTAAAATCCTAAATTACTTTTTGTTTTTTTATCAAATCGCAAAGGAATTGTAGAACTGAAACAGTTAAGCCAGCATTTAGGAAATGACGTAAATCGTATGAATTCATTGCTTTTACATCATCTTCGAAAGAGAGACCGCCTTTCATCACAACGAAGTCAATGCTATGATATAATAACAGCGGCCTTACAGGCAATTTCACCGAAACGTAGTAAGACTTCCAACTCTTAACTAAACTAAACTAAACAAATAAAACTCAAATATGCTTTACTTCTTTACCAACACTTATTCTATTGCCATAAGACTTACTATAAGCTATCAAAAAACTCTGTAATCAAAGGGCTTGATATCCAATGCTAGCGTTTAAATGTATAACTTATCAGACCATAAAGATTTGAGTGAAAGAAAATATATGACACATTCATTCAGATAAAACATGCAATGCTTACTCATTGAATCTGTGCACACAATTTTTCTCAAATAAGAATTTAGTTCTTATGTGTCTACCATTCAAGATATAAATCAGAATTTTCAAAATCGATACTACATTTTAGCTATTTTTTCTTGGATTGTTTAAAATTTCAATTTAGTTTCAATCTTCATATGATTCCTTCGAAATATTTTGATCAAATTTTTTGTGCAAACCTTTCGTTTCACATTATTTCATATGATTTCATGGGTTATAAAATTCTCCTTTGAATGTAGAATTTTTATCAATTCTTAATAAGATAACCATAAAAGTACTGTAAATTCGATTCAAATAAGTGAAAAGTTTCATCATTTGTTCACAAATTATCAATTTTCACTATCTTTGAAAAATATTTAGAGATTAAAATGCTCTTTAAAAAGAATTGAGAACACATTTGCATTAATTTAATTTGTTTGTCAAACTAAAAATAACAAGAATTGAAATAAATATTTCCTGATTATAGAACTTAAAACTAAAAACAGTAATTGTTATAACTTATAAGAGTCGAGTCTCTGTTGATTGCACTCAAACTCACGCTCGGCTTCGAATTTTTTGTTGTTGAAAACCTATAAAACTAATAGATATATAATAGATTAATCGAAAATATTTTAGAGATTGCTATATATTTCGTGATAATGTATCTTAAAAATGATTTTATATTTAATGAAACTCAAAGTGTTCAAAATTGAGGAAAAATTCAATGTTGAAAAAACTAATTCGATTCAATAACTTTTAAAATACACTTTATTTAAAACTTTCGAATTGTCAAAATAATTCAATATTGAAAAACTTACTGTTCTATAATTTTCAATATTAATGTCGATGCTCTCAATCGAGAGTTAGTACTCTCGGAAATATCAGTCTCTGCTTAAAAATCGTAACTCGAATGAGTTTTGAGTAATCAAACAAAAACTCACGTAAAACACAAACTGAAACTTAATGACCCAAATATTTTCAATTCAAAAGTACTCTAATAAACTCTTTGATTGTTTGTTTGAACGCGTATTCTTATAAATTTAAAAATTAAATCCGTAAATGAGGATAAACTGTATCATTAATTTCACTTTGAATATCATTTGAATATCAATGCCAGTAATGCTTCAGTTGAATCTTTGAAGTATATTTGAGCCGAAAGATAACTTGAAAGAGACAATGCATTTGTCCGAAATTCTTTCTGTTATTCAGCTAAAGAAATAATGGACTGCAAGCAAGCATTGATGCGTATTTGCAGATAAGTGTAATTGCAATCAAATAAACCGACAGCTCTTCGATAAAAACCAAAAGAATAATGTAATGTATTTGAGAAACAAGACATTCTTTATTTATTTGATGTTCTTATTTCGAGCCAGATATTAATTTAATTCTTATTCTGTCAAATATTGATCCATTCATTTAATCAACAGAATAGTTAAGAGAAGCTTACGATAAGGTCGTTTACCTCATTTGATAGCCTTCGGGCAGATTTCAATTTGTTCGTCAAATTATTTATTTTGAACGATCTTTCATTTAATAAATGATTGGATTCTTGTTTTCATAACAAGTTTGTCTTTCATCGAAATATAAAGCAATGTATTTACAGCTAATAATTAATTAGGGTTATAGTGTTGACAACATATTATAATAGATTATGCAATGAAAAAAAGAAATAGTATTAGAGCGAAACGACAACTTTTTATCGTTCTACTTTTTTTGATGAAGGGAATGAAAAAGTTCAGACGTCTAAAGTCGAGACAATTTCTTTTAGGATCAATTCTGGACATTTTTGTTGTGATTCTATATCTAATAAATAAGCGGTTCGGAAAAGCTGTACATTTATTCAAATTAATTATAAGGAACTATATTTTTTAGAATTCCATTTCATAAATAAGTCGAATCGATCTCTATTCAAACAATTCATTATTATGAAAGTTTGCATTTCTATACCTTATGCTACTTTTACACTAGTTTTAAATTTTTGTTTAGTGTTCAAATATTTGTTTAGTCAATGTTTTCGTAAACTTCAAACAAAGCATATAATCAACTTAATGAGTGAGAATCGGTTGATATTAGTATCTCTTTTCGATACTAGAAAAAAATCGATGCCTTCAATCTACAAGTGAGTCATAAGATGTAATGCAATTGGCATTAGTTGATGAGCTCATATCACTTGAGATCCAAGTTTGGTTCTACAGTAAATAAATTGTTTCATGCATTAAGCAATAGTACTGAGCAATAAAAGAGCTGGTTTTCAAAATTTATTTCGTAAATCAAACTCTGATGATATTTGTTTATAACTGAATTTGGAATCCAAATACTGATAACATTTCTGCCAGTAATTCAATAATCAAGTAAAATGTTGATAACTAAACTGTTATTAGCTATTAACCGAGAGTTCCACCAATTTTTATCTATCAAACTGCTTAAAAGCAAATAAGTTATATAATATTACAGTACCTGTAAAATAGGTTTGCAGTTTAACTCAATAGTCATTTTCATAAGACTTCTAATCTTTTTTCGAAAAGTCTTTATCCAAATTCAAATCGAGTAAAAACTCATTACTAATGAATGAGTCAAATAAGGTTTTTATTTTTGTGCAATGAAAGCATGTCTTTAATTTATAAATAAAATCACTGAAGTAAATAATTTAATCAACATTTCTTAATTACAGTAGAATTTATCGTGCGCTCAATTGCTCTGAGTTTAATTTAATATAATTTATAGCAGATGTCGATTATAATATTTATTTCAATAATTTTATTAACAAATTGAAGACATG
>JAQFXV010001759.1:0-12357 GCA_034694065.1 Camisia spinifer | reverse complement strand
ACGTATTCTCATTAATAAGATTTGTTATTGTTTTTCTAATCACTGAATTTAAGTTCAAACTTAGATTAAACTTTTTTGAGATGATGCAAAAGTTTGTCTATCTATTAGTTTTGGGACTTTTGAATGTGTGGTTTCTCCAAAAGTGTACATTTTGAAGTGAAAAGCTCAAATACCAATTTCTATGTTTGCGGCAATGATTCTAAGAGTTTAATCATCACATAGTGTTTCAATGAATGCCTCAAATGTCACTATTTTTCATTATTAGCTTTTAATTCTATTTTCCATAGAATTATAGCCTACAGAACAATTATTAATAGAAATAGTTTGTTGTTCAGAACAGATCAGGATATAAGTTAAATAATGTAGAAATTATGGATTTCATTATTACATAACTGGAACTCTTATTAGTTTTAATGTTCATTAAAATAAAGAATCCTTCAGAATGATGGCTATTAAAGAATATTACACATAATTAAACCAGAATTACAGCTCTTATTATTTTAATCATGAAATATTGCGGATAAAATAATCAGTGAACAAATACAGCCTCAATTATAAAACAGGAACAATGATAAAAGCTCTAATAGTTAATATGAACTAATCTTGAGGTCTGTTTTGCATCGAATTCAGGAGTTTTTTTAGTCTATTCTCAAATCAGTAACAATTGTAGTGCAAATCTATCACTTCAATTACTCAGTGAAAAAGAATAACAATAACTTTAATCAGTTTCCTTTAGTCAGGGATTTTTTATTTTCTATGAGATTACAATTTTCTTAAATGTAAAATACAAGAGAATAGTACTCATGACAATTAATTGTTTCTTCATCTCATGCATGAAAATTAAGATAAAGGAAGTTTGTATTAACTTAAATGAAATTTTCTTATTTTGAACACTAACGGGTTTGAATAATGCTCTATTGGAATATCATTTGCTAAGTAAACACTCACATAAATAATGAGAAGTAGAGACGAGCATCGGGCGGGTTCAGACTCGGGCGGACCCGGGTTAAGCCTCGAAAAGTCGGGTTAGGGCGGGTTGGACAAAGCTACAGAAATGTCGGGCGGGTTCGGATGAAAAAGCCGACCCGAAAAGTCTATTTGATTTGAAGTAAGATTAAACCATTCTTTGGAAAATTTTAATGCGTGAACCATAATAAAGTTCAAAGAATAATTTGGTGTCAAGACTTTATAAATTCCATGACTAGAATACATGTGTAGAAAAGATATGTTTTGAACTGAAAACAATATTCCTGAATAGATAAAGATAGATCATGAACTTTTGAATATAATCAGCAAATATAAATGTAACTATTGGGTTAATTTCTGAAAATCAAATTGGATAAATAAAATTGAAAGTCATTATGTTTTCACGAAAATTTTGCCACTTTCTCATTTATTCAGTAAATTCCAATTAGTTTATAGTGAAAGGAATTTAGCATTCCAATCGAATTTTAACTCAAAAAATCCTAGATTTTGAATATTTAGTCAAAATAATATTTAGAAAATCAATATTCTATTTAATTTAATTTATTATACTAGTATATATGCTCTCTACCACACTCAAACGGTTTAATGAAAGTTAGTAAAATCCATTAAGATTTTTCGGGCGGGTCGGGCCGTAAGCTGGAAAATGTCGGGCGGGCCGGGCCAGAGCTTTTCAGCCCGATGCTCATCTCTAATGAGAATTATTTTGAGAGTCATTTTTTAAAGCATTATTCCTGTATTTCTACAAAATAAGTTATATAGAGATATATTTTTAAACATTCATTTGATGAAATGAGAATGAATTTCAAATAAATAATGATTTGAACTTTCGTATTTATTGATTGAGAAAATACTTTATTTTAAATAAAAATTTCGAGTTATTGAACTCTCGTTTTCTCAAGATAGTGCTCAAAAATAGTGGTGTCAATAAGCTAACTTTGAGCTTGAGCTGCACTTAAACTTAATTTTTAGCTTTTGTGAGCCAGTGGCTTGAGCTTAAATCTCAGATTTTTGAAAAAATTGACATCACAACTCAAAATACAGATAAAGCATTTGAGCAATATTTTTGAAAAAGTATGTTAACAAAAAAGGGCTAATTTATAGAATAATCCTAATAAAACTTTTTTATCTTTCAATAAACTAATGAGACGTCAATCCTCTTTAGTTCAAAATTTGATAACTTAAAAGTTTGACCTTAAACTCTTTGTCTATATATATGAGTCGAACTCATCTAAAAATTTACAAAAAATTAAGTGATTTAAAATTAATTGAATTAGAAAATTTCTATCGATTTCAATTTGATAACAGTGAATGAGCGAAACATATTTTAATTTTAAACATAGGTTTTAATAAAAAATTTTAAACTTTTTTCAATAAAAATTTCAAATCACTTAATTTTCTGTGACATTTTTACATTAGTGCAACTCATGTATAGAGTTTTGAACCTGTGTGTGTGAAAATAAAAAGTATTGATGAGATTTGATAACAAAAATAATGTATTTTAAAGTGTTTTTTGTTCTGATCTTTTTAGTCATTTGAATTTCAATTTATAGACACCTTAAATCTTCTGAATTAATATCATAATTCTCATCTGTTACTCGTTTTATATGATTATAAGATTATGGCTCACTTAATTTGACACATTTTATGCTAATGCATAGGCAAAGATAGCTAACAAACTTTTTCAAAAATATTGCTCATTTAAGAAAAATTTGTAAAAATAATATTGAAGATGAAATTTTTCCAAATTTCGCTTCAATTCAGCGAATTGTAGAGAAATCTAGATATTGAAAGCATAGCTGACTTCTTGCAGTTCTTTTGAAGTCAAAGTTACACTAAGTCTTAACTTGTGAGAAACTTAATCTTTTCTTCAATCATCTTATGTTTTATACTTCGCTTTCTTTTAATACTAGAATTATTTTCTTTTCCAATACTATAAAAATTTATATTCTAATAAATTGGACTCCAATTACATGTTTTTTTAGATTTAAAGAATACATAAAATTCAATGAAAGTAATTCAAAACAAATGTAAAGCTATAATCATTAGGTTTGATAAAGTATAGGAGATATTTGTTTTAAATTCTATAATAGTATTGGAAATAGTCTTTCGAATCATGTCTCGTAATAGATGTTGAGCTAAAAGAAGAAGAATGAACATTAAATTCAAAGTAAAATGAATAAAATTTTAGAAAATGGTAAGACTTCTGAAATCATTGATTAGAATTGAATACTTATTTCTGTAATAGAAAGCTTTCAAGTTATAAACTAAACGATGAATTGAATAAATGCTTTTATAAAGTCTTCATTTAGTATTGCTATAAAATTTGAAGTAAATTAAAACACTTTTGAACTTTGATTGTAATCAATTCTATGTTAGTTTCTCTTTTATTTATAAAGAAATGTATTTTTGTTGATTATATTTATAAGAAAAGTTTTATTGATCTGATTAATAAATTATTCGAGATTTGATTGAAGAAAAAGACTGAATTATTGAATGATAAATTTTCATTACTTAAGTTTATCTGTTTATCATTGTTATCAATCCTTTCAATTGGAAGCTTTGCCTGAAATCATCTAAAGTAATATTCAATAGAAGGCTATAGCATAAGTTGACCTCTTTTTTCTTCATTTATCAATCTATCACTTCTTCCATATGAAAGCTCATAGTAATCAATAAAAATGTTTAAATCATCTTATATTTATACATCTGTTTATCAATTAAAGTGTTTTATTATTTTTGTTTATCATCAAAATATTAGTTTAAAAGGAATTCATTTTATCAATATTTTAATTAAAAACTCATAGAAAACTCAAAATGATTATTGATATTTATAAAGATAAAATACATGGAAAAAATATGTTTTTGATGAAACAAAAACTTGATATATCCATACTTTATAAGTCGAGTTATCCTTTTCGCTTAACTTCAAATTCATTCAATCAGAGCATTATCAATAAGTTGAATATTCTTGAAAAGAATTGGAAAAAGTTGAGCGTGAAATATAACTCGTAATGAGTCAAACAGTGTATTTCAATCTCACACTATGCGAATATTATTCTGAACATTAAATTCAAGCTCAATACGGAAATCAAGTTTTTGATTAATAACATTCAACGGCATTTCGAATAACACGGATGGAGGCTTTGGAGGCGGCAAACAGTGAAGAAAAATGATGGTCTCCTTGTATTGACTTTCGAATACTGCCTATTGAATTGGTTTTCGTGCACTTTTACTTTATGATCGACTCTCAACTTCCGATATAAGAAACAAAAATAAAAGTAAATCAACATTTAAATTCAGTTTGACATCAATTATTGCTTAAGCCAAATATGATAAAAAATATGAATATTATATGTATTCAAATTGGTTTATAATATAAAAATTTCTTTTTTTTCTTGAAAATTGCAATAAAAATTATGGGATTGTATAGTATTTATATTTATATAAAAGAAGAACAATTGAAGAAATAAACAATGATTTATCAAAAACCGATTATATGAAAGTAAGAGACATAACATTTTTAAAGAGCAGTTTCTGTTATGTTATATGACTTATTGGGTTCGATTAGTTATGCTTTTAGCTATAGGGATATTTCTGTACGATTTGAATATAAAGCAATACATTATTCTTTTGTACGGCTTTTCTAATAGAAACGAATGATGGCATATAAATGACGAATGACATGAAAAGATGGTATGGCATCTACTTTAATGCCAAACTAATGCACCGGTTTTCAGGTACAGTACAACCTGATTAATGAACATTTTTTATTATTAAAAATTGGTTTTATCATTATTTCTTTAGATTTATTCGAGAGTTAATGAGAAGCAAAATTATCACAGCTTTTAATTTGAGTACAATTTATATGAATTCAATAATAAGAGATGAAAAATTCTATCATTTTCATTATTCAGACTAAAATTTTTCAGAATAAGAATTCGACTTTAATTTATTATATACTTTGTAAAAAAGTATCATTTCATATAATAAAAGCAAACCAAACTTTTTCTTCAGATTTTATAAAAATTAAAAAACCCGTGAATTTGATCTATTGCTAACTTTAATGCCTGAATACCTGAATAGAGATTTACAAATATGGTTCAGAAAGTGTAATATATTTTAAGGTATGACTGCTCTTATTTATGGAGTGAAATTCTTTTTCTTATCTAAAGGTATGTTAACTCATGTTATTGTTAGCCATAAATTTCAAAAATCATTTTTTAATACAACACAAAGTTTTTTGAAATTACTGTAAATTCGGAAATAATATTTTTCGCATATCATAAGTTATATCGTTTATAAAATATGAATAATTTGATAGAGACCTCATTTAATGGGGTTTTTATGATTTTAAATGCATTTTCTTTCAATTTTTTGTGCAATATATTTATGCGGTGAAAAATCCAAGGCTTATAAATAAAATTTTAGAGTTTTTGTATTTATTGAATTTTCTGATGGTATGAACAGTTGATGTTCATATAGTTGATCTTATAGTGAAAATTGCGAATAAAAGGGGGTGTAGATTACCAAGAATTTGATATGGATTACCCAATAACTAAGAATTTGACTTAAAATTATATATAATATCAATATTAATGAAGAAATTAAAACCCCATAAATACTTGCAGGTCTCAAGACTGGATTTTTAGTAATCCTAATATTTCAATAAATGATAAAAATTCATTTGATTAATGTTATTCACAAAAAATTCTGATTAAAAAAGAAACCAGTATTGATAAGTTTTGTAAATTACTAATTTTTTGCAAATTTCCTGAACCTTATTCTAATATATTCACAACATCTAAGAAGAAATTTTGTTTGGATAAGATTAATGAATTATTAAAATTAAAAAATTTGTAATCAAATATTTCAGTTTTGCCTTAAGACTCAAGTATAAGACTTCGTGGTTTAAGATAACATAAATCATTTTCTATTGTTTTAAACTAGAGTTTGTTTGATCTTAAGTCACTTTTGAGTTTAAAGTCATGCTCTCAACCTTTTGTTACACAACAATGATTTTTATTATGCATAAAATATACCAAAATTTATTCTTCATGATTAATTGAAATAAAACAAAAACAATGAGTTGAGCTCTCGATTTGGCCTAAAGAGAAAACTACTGAATGCAAAAATTTAAAAGTAATGAATAAATACTGAAGAAAAAGAAGCCTTATAATGAACACGATTTAATACTTGAAAACATTTGAACTGTATTTTACAAGCAATTAAAAGCCATAATAAATATCGAGATTACTATAATTTGGAGAAATTTGAATTTCATGAGAAAAGTTTAAGATAATTATTGTAACGATTTATAAATAATTATCAGAAGCTTTGAATTAATAAAATGCTTGTTCAACAGTAGCCAAAATATTCATTAGACTACCAAAATAGTCACGAATTCAATATAAATCAGATAATAATTTTGAGAACGGAGTGAAATTTGACTACAGGTGAAAATTCATATCCTTTTGGCAAATAATTATATTTTATAATTTAGATTTGCTGTGGATTCAATTTTAAGAGAGGTTTAATTCTGTTATAGAACTCTTACACAAAGAAAAACATTAATAATCAATAATAAAAATCTTTATTGACTTAATAAAAGAGATCTACAAAAACAATTTTCTTGAAGGAGAAAAATAATGGAAACCAAAATTTAATAAACATATAAGTGGTAGTGAAATAATTACAATTAAATAATGAATACTTTATGGGAATAAATTAATACTTGATTCAAAATTTTGAGAATTTGTAACTTTTCTGTATTAGGAAATATTGCTGTAAATTTTTAGGATAAAATACTTGTGCAATCATTTTATCTTATGTGTGACAAAACATGAAATGAGTTAATGCATGGCTTAATTTTTACATAATCGATAGAAACAAAATCATTACATTTGAGTCAATTTCGGTTTCGAATGCAGTGATCTGTGAACTGCACGAACACATAACTTATTTACGAAAGCAGTTGTCGCTCGTTATAACAAACCCAAGTTATAACGAATTTACCCTATTTTGAAGCATTGATTTCTCTTCAGACAAAAGTGTCATTGATTCAGAAGTCAAGTGCTATTAAAACAGACTCAATCAAGTTCTTTATTCCATAGGTTGAGCCATTAGTACTGAAATTCGAATCGGTTTATCATTTTAGAGCTTTTGAATTTTAAAGTCAAATCTAACACAAAATGCATAAACTTTATGAAATCTTATCAAAATTTTGGACTTATTATTGAAATGTAAATTATTTTATAATTTTAATGAAATATTTAATGAATGAGTAATTTAGAAAATCAGATGGATTTCCATTGAAAATAGAGATAATTATAATATAGTAAGTATTGCTTTACCACTAATTCAATGAGATTTTTTCAAATTTTTGATAAGTTTAAATCAATTTTGAAGAAATAATTTTCATAATACAAATGTGAATCAAGAATAGCAATTGATTATGAATTTAATTTCGATTGTTGATTGACTAACTTATTCTGTGTATTAATACAACATAAACTTGACAAATGTTGACATTAGGCTTTCTCACTCTCATATAACAGTTTGGAAAATGAAAAATATGAAATATGTCAAAATAAATACATGGCATCAAACATGTCTTGTTTACAAATGTTTCAACAAAATTTTGCTTCTATGTATTCAATAGATTCCAAATAAATTAATAACTTATCATAACCGATACCATTATTTATTGGTTGGCAATCAATTTAAAATCATAAGTTTTTGAATCACGAGCTGACGAAACAATTTTTTTCACGAGAGTTGTAAAAGTTTAAAAGCACTTCTTTTTGTAATCCTTTATGAGAAGAGTAAAGTATATACAAACATATGCATCTCTTATGTACACGGATTAAATAAACTTCTTAATATCTAAGTTTGAATAGTTAGAGCTCAAAATAAAGCAAAATGCATATTACGCTTAAAATTGAGAATATATTAAATATTTCATGTCAGGAAATTTCATCAAATCTCTATCCTTTCAGCAACATTTATATCAAATAATTGAACGGATCAGAAAAAAGTTCCATCAATTATTTCTTTGAAACTTCATATGATTCAAAGTCTCAATTAATAAATATTTTGAACATTCCAATGGAATCCAATAATTCATTTGCTCACTATAAATGTTTTATAAATTATTTTCTTATTTAGAATTCAGAACAATGATGAAAAAATAATGCGAATTTATTTAATTTAGTAACTCAGGCATAAATTGAATATCGAATAAAAGCGAACAACCATTAGTTATGCTCAATTTGATATTGATGATGATGATGACCATACGAATTATTTTAGGGATGCAAAGAGGGGAAGAATGCTTTATCATTAAATGGTGTGTGCGGTCAACAGACAAGAGACACATTCATATAAGCATTTTTGTTCAAAAAAAGTTTTGTAACACCAAAGAGTCATTTGTTTGGCAAGACGTGAAGTGCAACTAAATTCAGTGTTCACAACATATTTTCCCAGTATTTTCCTCTTTTGCTTTGATTTTTTATGATTTGATTTCCATTTCATAATATCACACAGAAAGAGCTCTCTTTTATGCGAAATCTATGTTTATCGCAGACCAACACACACCACATCTCTCTCTCTCTCTCTCTCTCTCACCGAAACATTCATCCGCTTTCACCGACGAAAAACATTTCTCTCACAATAATATTCTGTAATAGTGTGTTCAGTATATTCTTCACATCATTTAAGTTATATGTTGAAACAGTTGGCTATAATTCTTCAATAACAGATCCAACAAATATTGTTTTTATTATTAAATTTGAGACCATTTTTCTTCATTGAAAAATAAATTATATCTTCACTCATAGTTTTAATTTGATTTAACATAAGATCTTTTTCTTTATAAATGACTGATATATATAAAACTGAAAACAAGAATTAAGTTAACAAAAAAATACACAAATAGAATATTCAGAAAAAACTTCTTTGATATGTGCAATAAATTAGAAAAAAATCTATTGAAAATAATTTCGCTTAAAACAATGTAATGAGAAATCAATTAGCATTTGATATAGCTTTAGTACCTGTACAATAAAGTTAAGTTAAGAAAATCTATAATTTTCTGATTCTCAATCACTTAAATTTCAACTGGAATTCATTAATAATAGCTTATTATCTTCCCTATTAGTCATAATGTTGATCGAATTGCTATTTGATTGAAATTCGTTTCAAAAAGACAGTGTTCAATAAAATAGAGTTTCCAAAGAATGGAATGGAATCGTTTTGATTCTCGATCGTCTTTAGAAAATCATATCTATTTGGTTCTACACGACTGACTTTCACTCATGTATCCAAAGAAATGGAATGAAAATAAGCGTTTCGTAGGTTTCTTTTTTCTCTTAGTATTGGAAAATAGTTTTTTGTCATTGAAGTTACGCAACAACGAATATAAGCATTGGAAAAACAAAGTTAGACAAAAATGTGAACAATTATTTGATTGACTAAAAAATACATAAAATGTTCACATGAAGGCCTTCTATTGAAAATAACTATAAATCACTGAGAATATCATTAAAATTATTCAGAAATATGTTTAAATAAAATAAAGTATATTTTTATGACTACCAAAGGATATTTATTTGAACTTAAATATTTCATAAAATCGGTAGAATATCAGTGAAAACATCCAAAAATATCAAGCATTGACCGTATTTGAGTGAGAATTTGGAACAAATATGCAATAATTCACTTGGGATTATCAATGCAGACATTAGCAAATATGACTTATTTTCGCTGCTTTTCTATATATATCGTTAATACTGTTTTTCATACAAATAAATGCATGTCTCATGTCACGTATCAGATGAAAACATGTAAAGTTATGTTCACTATTCACATAAATGATAAGACTTATATTCACAGATTTTTCTCTTATTCTTTTATGAAAATTATACCAAAATAATTCCTCAATCACTGCATGCAATATATTCTTTCATTTTTGAATCCTTTTTTATGCAAAAAAATAATTATTTTAATTTGAAATTGAAGCCAAATAATCTTCAGTTCAGTTCTCAAGAGTCGGAAAGAGTCATAAAAAATTATTAAAATTATAGGTTTTATTTCCAATACCTGAAGAAAAAACACAAACGGGTAGAAATAAATTGAGATAAAAAAGCAGTTATTCCATAGATTAGTTGAGTGAAAACATAGATAAAAACATTACCTCTGATATCACTCTAAAAATAAATAACAAATTTTATTAAATTATAATATACATAGACTTTAGACTCAAATTTATTTTATTGAACTCGCAGTGAATATTCATATATTATATATAAAAATCTAGTCATTTTTTCAACGACATTAAACTTGAGAGCTTTATATTTCCCATATTACAAAAAATGCATTTATTTTTTTATTAAAAAGAATTCTACTATACATCATATGTTCAATTCATTTCAAATGGATTTGTAAAGTTAAAAATTTCGAACTCTTAACTCAAATCAATACTAAAAAAGTAGCAAAATAAATAAAATGCACAAATGCTTTTTTGGTCAACAATGTGCACCATCAGTAAGTTTCTGACCAGTCAAGCGATTCATGTCCATCACTGTATAATTCAATAGAAAAATATCAAACTATACCGAACTTTAAAGTTTCTCATTCTAAGTATTGTTTCATTCCTCTCAACATCAACTCTATTTGACCTTTTTCTTGACTAAGAATGTCTTTATAGCATAATATTGAATAAAATGTGAGTTTCGACTCAATGAACAAAATCCAAGTTTGGCTGTTAAGGTAGAAAAAAAATTGAATAAAGATTTGGTAGAAGAAAAAAATATTAGATTTATTGCAGAACTAAAGAAGTTAAAAGTTTAATTTAGTTGAAAACCATAAAATTGTTTGAATTATTTGTAATTTAATATTTCTATGAAAACATTCAATCGTGAAGTTTGAATTGAATTTCAAAATGATATATTTCATATATTGTTAGAAAAATAAATGATTTTTAATGATCAAAATTTCCAAAGTTGAATAGTTTGAAGTTTAAAAACTTTTAGCATGAAATAAATTCGATTCTACACTATAGCTATTGTTCTGATGAAAAGGTCACATAAAAAGAGGAAGTTTAAGAATAAAAGGTAAAGAAGATTAGTTTTAGAGATATCAAAGTTAAGGGTCTTAAAAATTGTATAGTTGAAGAAAATAAGATGTTTTCAGTACGTGAATCATTATTTAGATTCAGCAGAAATGTTGTTTGGATGGAGTGCAGCACCTTTTGGAGACACAGACGCAAACATCTGATTTATTGAGACAAATGGTTAGATCTCAATTTTGACGCGTCCGCTCTCTTATACAGCATATACTGATTCTGGCAAGTTATTAGTCATGACTTTTCAACTAAGTATTGGCTACAAATCTAAAAGCAATCTCTCTATTCTTCAAAAGAATGGATACTCTTTTAAATCTAAAAAATTCAAGTCATCTGTTTTTTTATTATAACTTTATTACAGCTTAAACAAAATCCTTACTAAATGTTTTTATTCAAGACTGAAAAATTGCTTCAAAACTTTATTATCTGAATAATTTTTAATAAAACATTGAATTTCTATTATCCGATCGAAAATAAGTGTTTGGATGATTTGTAAACTTATTTTTGTAAAAGAAATTTAATGCAAACTCCTGTGAGAAGTAGACAACAGTCAACATTACAACGAGTTTATAATACAATTTTATATTTGAAAAGTTTTTCAGGAAATCCTTTAAACTTGTGTGAGTGGACAGGAAGAGCCATATGTTAAAGATTTGACTACTGATAAATACATTATAAGACATAATTTGGTGAGCAATGCATCATAAGTTGAGAAAATAAAATTTCTATATTTGACAGGAAAAAGACAAATACATATCAAATTTTAAAAGCTAAAAAAGAAGAGGAAAAGAGAAAACTTTAAAGCATTAAAAATGGCTACACTTCGTTTCGTCAAAATTCAGGTCGTCAAAATTCAAGTCGTCAAAATTCATGTCGTCAAAATTCAAGTTGTCAAAAACCTATTTAACTTCCCTAATTCTCTGATTGCTGAAATGCTAAACCCTTTTTTCTATTTCAAAAAAACCAATGAATTTTCATTCAGAATACCGATGTTTTTTTTATTCGGAAGTTTTATTTCAAAATATTCGAACACTCGAACCTAACCTGACCAAACCTAACCTTACCTAACCTTACCTAACCTTACCTAACCTTACCTAACCTTACCTAACCTTACCTAACCTTACCTAACCTAACCAAACCTAACCAAAGTAAACATAACCTAACCTAACCTAACCTAGTCTAGTACGGAGTGTCCCAACGAAAAGTATAGCCTAAATCCTTGAAAAAACTTTTCTTACTCATGTTTTTGA
>JAQFXV010001758.1:0-12361 GCA_034694065.1 Camisia spinifer | reverse complement strand
TCGAGCCCTTAAGTTTATCAACTCTTCTGCATCTTTTTAGTAATGATAAATACACAACATTTATCGGTCGACGGTACACGGATGAATTTATTGAACTTGAATTTTAACATAAATTATTTCAAAATTCGTTTCATTGAAAATCGCACCCTGTCTTTCACCTTTCCAAAAATGTATATGCAAGATATTAGTCGTCGCATGTTAAAGGTGAAAGTTAAAATTTATCATCTATAAATCATGTTATAAAATTTTACTACAATATTTATTTAGTTTTTGCTTCAACACAAAAAAATATCAAACTTAGAATACATATAATGAGCCCTTTTTGTTAAGATTCTTTTATAAAAATATTGTTCATATAATCTTCAAAATAATTAGCTGTTTCACTTTTGAAGCCATTTCCGTTATTCTAATATTAATGAAGTTTTCATTCATAGAATCTCACTTAAAAAACACTTTGCAAAATTAATTTATCATGAATCAGTTATTAGATTTCTGGTTCTTAGTCATTACGAATCAATTTATAGTTAATGTCTTCATGTACAATAATGTTCATTTAAAAATGGAAGGGGAATTCTGATGTTTTAGTAATGAATCGAAGTTATTGCTTTACTGATAAAATCTAAAACTTTACAATATCAGAGTTATTAGAGTTTGTAAAGTTTTTTCTTGACTTTTATTTTTACTTTTCATATGAGTAATAATGAGTCAAAGATAAAAAATTTTACGCTCTAATGATTAATAACTATTTGAATCGAAAAAATATACCCAAAAAGCAAAATTTTTCACACCTTCCATTTTTAAATGAACATTATTGTACTTACAATAACTAGTAAGTGAAAATATTTCAGTACTGTATTGAATGAGTAGAGTACGGCTGTTATTTCTTTTGATGAGCAGAGGCCTAAAATTTATTCTTATTTTTTCACTGAAAAAATAAAAATTTGTGTTTCTCTAAACAGTTATCACTTGTAAAGTATTATTACTGGTACTTTATAAGTGATTATTGTTTAGAGAAACACAAATTTTAATTTTTTCAGTGAAAAAATAAAAATAAATTTTAGACCTCTGCTCATCAAAAGAAATAACAGCCGAGTAGCGCCGATGGGGGCTTGCAATTAAACTCAATAGTAATTTTGATAAGACTTATAATCTTTTGGAAAATTTGAATTAAATGAAAACTCATCAATAATATATGAGAAATGTAATGAAATTTCGAAAATGTTTTATAAATAATCATATTTTTTTGAATTGAAAGCAAAATATCAATATGTAAATTAAATTTTTGAAATAATTAACTAAATTATATTCTATTAATTATTATATTGAATATAAGTCACCGCGAAAAATATAGAAACGGAAGTTTTTCAGTAATAACTTTTTAATTCAATAAAATTAAGAACTAAATTTTACATATGTTCTTTAAAAATGAAGTGTGAATAATTTCCCAAAATTTTTTTAAAAATTATATGCACTAATCCTGAAAAAATTGCAAAAACCCGATTTTCAGCTGCGAAATAAATATAGAAACAATACCTAAAAAATAAGTTTAGTTTTCAGTTTCGAATTTAAGTTTTTATGCAATGTTTTGACAATAGCCTGAAGCGTTTCTATATTTATTTCGCACCTGAAAATCGGTTTTAATTGTATTGCGCGCATGCGATTAAAGCCATGCATCTATAATCCTAAGACAAGGTTTCTCATGATAATTCCTAAGTATGCTGAAATTTTGATCGGAATTTGTTAATCCGTTTGGGAGTTATCGAATTTTTTAGTGTGTTTCTATATTTTTCGCGGTGACGGTATATGTTCTGAATATTCGATTAAGATATCTCAAAAATTGAAACTTAAATTAACTTATTGATTTAATTTTATTATTTAAGACACAATAACACAATCCTTACTCAAACTGAGACTATTTTGAGCACTCGTCTTTAGAAGTATAATGTAGAGAAGTTTCAGAGAATCCTAAAAGTTTATAAGACTTTATCATAATTACCCTAAAACTTTCGAACTACCACACAGTTAGACTTACGCAGTACTTAACCGTTAGTATGCATTATTGAGATTTGGTGATCTTTCTGAAGAGTACGAGGAATTCATATTGTCGGAAAAACATGTAACTCGCATATTTCAAAGATAAGGGATCATCAATCTCACTTTTTTCAAACGTATTGACTACATGTTACCTAAGGGAATCAAAAATTTCTGTCTAGCTCAATAAGATCCCATTTTATAATATACAAAAAGATTTTATTTTGCTTAAAATATAGAGTCCGCATTGTTCTTAATATCTTAAACTACGTCAATTAACCGGTCATTATTTTGTACTAACAAAGACTTATTCAGTAATCTTTGAATTTTGCTTCAAGCATCTGTATCAATAATTGAAAAAGTTGTGCTTTGTTAACACAAAATAGAAACTTAACATCATCGAGATTTCAAAACATAGTATATCTATTTTTAACGTCTATTTGGAACAAAATACCTCACCTGACTAAATATTAAAACGCGCTGATTTTCAATTAAACAATTCTCTTGAAGTTTAATTTTAAAGTTAATGAGTGTCTACTTATTTTGATTTGATAAGTTTGAAGTCCTGAAGAAGATCAAAGCATTGATCGAAAAGCATCGGCTATTACTATAATATTTTAAGTTTCTTTTCACTGAATAAAGATTTTAAACTTAATCTTAAGAATAGTATATCTAAGTTTTTCGCTAATGGTTCAAAAAATAGATTTAATGCAAGTTTTTGATAAATGGTAAAATGACGGACTTTTTCCCTCGGATCCAATATCACTCGGTGTTATAAATGCAAAACAAACAAATGAGATCATTATAATTTTGAAAAGTTTTGTAAGTCTTGAGGATTATTCACAAAATGTTTTATTGTTATAAAAATTCTATACATTCAATATTAGAGTATTTGGAAAAGTGTTATACTTCATTAATTTACTTGTTATGATACTGTCATAAAATGAGACTTAGTTTTAGAATATGTAAATTCTTAAAATGATTTTGAAAAATGTGCTCTGAAATGAAATTTAATTCATATTTGATTATCCGCATAATATAATAATACAATGCATTTTAGAATTTCTGAATCTATTTTTAAAAAATACACAATAATATTGTGTTCAATTTGAAAAATTAACTAAATAGAATTGGAAGATATTTGAAATGTTCATGGTGACTTACATGCAATAATCTTTTTGTGCTCTCCTTTGTTCAAAACTTTTCTTTGATATTTTTTCATTAATAATATCTTTTATAGTCTTGAAAATAGTTTGATTGTCAAGTTTTCAGTTATGAATTGAATGTAGAACTCACAAAAATATAATCATCAGGTTCTTTTTATTGAGTATTCGAAGCAGAATAAAGAGCTTGAACTAAGAATAGTTATATCGGAAGTCCATTCTGTGAAGGTTAGCTTAAGAAATCAATAATCTAGTGTAGTCACTGAATTAGAGAATAAAAATTGGATATCATTTTTAAACTCAAAATATAAACTCATATTTATAATTATTGCATGAAACATAATCAATTAAAATATGATATTTTGCTATTTGAACATTGCTTTAAAAAAAGATTATTATCATTATAAAATTTTTTGTAAACTTTTAATTATTGGATAGCATCCTAAATCTTAAGTTCGAGTAAAAGTTTGAAGAAACATATATCTAAAATAATTAAGAAATTTAAAATTAAAATTCATGGAGTCTCAAACTATTTCAAGTGAAAAACACCTAGAGGCTGAACTTTCGAAAACTTGGCAAATACTAAGAAAACTAGTATATCCAGGTTCAAACTAAAAAGTTGGAATGTTATTAATAAGCGTTAAATAATGAAAGCTTAAGCTCGTTAACACAAAAGCTGCTATTCGATTTTGGTTTTTATTGTCTATTATAATAGTCTATAATAATGTAAAAGACTGAAGATGTACAGGTACAACATTGCTTCGAGTTATACTGTAATTGACGACATGGAAACTTGAATGATCAAAATACTCAATCTTAGCAAGGTTTTCATGCCAATTAGAGAGTGTGATGAATCAAGCTACATACTCTGGAAGTGTAAGCTATGACAACTATAGCTACCAAGGAATTATGTCAAATCATATAAATAAGGATAAATTGGATATAAAACAAAGTCTAAGAAAATTGTAACAAAAGTTTCAAAAAATGTAATTCTAGATAACGTATTTTTGAATTAGATCATTTTTATGTAGTTGTGTGAGCATATATTTAATTAAAAATTTTAATTTCTCACTTTTTACAACAATAGCTTTAGCTGCAGTTTGAGGTTTATTTGTGGATGTTTCGAAAGATATTTTTGATACAAAAAGATAATTCGATTCTTTAAGAAATTCGAATAATTTTCGATATAAAAAAATTTCGATGAAAGGATGAAAGTGTATCCTTCAGTTTTCTAAGCCTTTGTTTATAATCAATAAGAAAAACATCCATTGAAAATAAACGAACTTTTGAAAGAACTGCTTCGAATGCCTACAGAAAAAGTTAACTCATCTCAATTTTCTATTAATTTTATAACATTTAATGTCTAAAATCTTGCTTGAAGCTAATGCTTAGTATTTAACAAAAACATGAAAAAACCATTAATTGAAAGCAAAATTAAGTATTAACACAGCGTATGTCTCTCTTATATTCTTATCAGTATCCAAAGTGAAATCATTTTTTAATGAAAATCATGAAAGATCAGTCTGATTGCACATTTTCTTTTTGGTTCTTAATAGTAATGAATAAAATACAATGAAATCTTATTTGTAGGCAAATACAGGATTTTTTTATTCTGACTTAATTTTAATTATTCAATGAAATATACAAATTATTATTTGAAAATTTTCTGGGTTTAGACTTTAGTCTGGTTTAAAATTCTGGGTTTTGAGAGTGATTGAAACTCAAAAATATTACTCTTTAAAGTGATGCTTTAGATAATAATTATTCTATAAGTAAAATTGAATTCTTTCAATAATTGGAATAAAATCTTCTCATGAAATCCTAATTTCTTCATAAAAAGAGGAGTTTTAGCCCTCTTTGACTTCTCCCAACCAATCTGTCTCTGAAGAAGGAATTTGCTTATAATAATAATAATTATCATAAATCCATTGAATTCAAAACATGTTGTATTTAATTGTCAAACATTTTCTAAAAGTTTTAAAAAATCGTTAAAATTTCGCTCATTTTTTATATCTTCAGACAAGTCATTAAAAAGTTTAGAACAGAAAAATATATCATTTTCTAAGTCTATGCTTTTTAAATTGGTTTTAATAAAAAAATACCATTTCCAGTGGTTTAGTTCGAACTTGTTATGCATGAGTTGATTTGATTAAGTTGTTCTTATTAGTTTTCATAAAGTTTTATTTGACTCTTTAGTAAGTTATATAATCAAAATTATATAAATGAATTTTTCTTATGGTTTTGAAGTAAGCATTCATGTTAAAAATGCGAAAAGCCTTTCGAATTTTGTCACATTACATAATTCATAATCAGATCACAAACCAATTTTTTTTGTATTTAGAAGTATTACTCTTTGATATATTCTAACGTTATTCGTGTTTTATCACATATATTGTTTAAATATAAAACATAAATATAACACAAGATTAATTTGCATTTTATTGCATTCATACTATTTTGAAAAAATCTAACAATCTTATTTGAATAATTATTCAATAAGTTTTCCGAATCCTCATAGCTTTTACTCATTTTTGTCATTCCTCAAAAAAGCATTAATTATCATAATGTTCTTTCTATTTTCAAATTAATTGCGCATATTTCAAAGTAATACTGCTGAAAGTATAGCAGCATTTTAGCATGACCATATTCATGCAAACCCGATTCCGGATGAAACAAATAGCCCCATATTAATTTTTCAATCAAGAATCTTTGAACATTGAAGTATTCTGTGAAAACTGATGCACAATATGAAAATTCAGTCGAAAACCCCTCTTCACTTTTGCGCATGCAATTTTGGCATAAACTAGTGACTGAAGAAATGCATCCTCTATTTTGCGTTTCAAATATTCCCTTTTGGTCATTTAGAAATATGTTTTATGAAGAATAATAATTGAAAATATTCAATTTTTTTTAAATTTATAGCAAAAAATGATAAATATTCCGTAAGACAATGTAAATGTTAATGAATGTTCAAGAGATGTTCTTCAATATATAAATTATCCAATAAATCTTTCAATTTAAATGAATAGTTTACTGTAGTAACATTTCTTAGAGTTTTTCGAAAATTATTTAAAATTACAAAACATTTAAGAAACTCAAAATTTGATGCAACCAATTAGAGCTGAATGAAATGAATTTAATTTTTTAGAGCTGATATAATATAAAATTTGATGTTTTGACTACAGTTTTATAGTTTCAGCAGGTTTTTAAGCTCTGCAGTAAATGTTTGAAATAGCTTTAGAATTTAAATTTGTACTTTAGTTTAGTTTTTGGACTTAGACTTCAGACTCATGTCTGAAAATTTCTTTAGAATTTAGAACAGTCTAATTTTTAAAGTCCAAAATCAAGTCAAAAATTAGCAACATTATTTAAAAGTATTCACAAACCTTTCAACCGCGATAGCTGTTAACGTACCCACAGATATAGACAATGAGAATATAGTTATGAACTGTGCAAATGGACAAAGAATCGATGGATATATCCAACGACCTAACATGAAATCAGTGTATGTGAACGGTATTGAAAACGATGCCATCAATATATCGGAAATCGAGAGATTTATTAAATATTTCTTGAGTTCAGGAGAAGAACGCTTTCCAAAAATTAATACGATAATTGATATGGTATTACCGGTGAATGATATTATTGATGTCAATAAATATAATGAAGTTAATAAAAACTGTTTCCAACTATTACATGCTTCGAGTGGTAGCAGTTTATAAGTTATATTAGGATTAATTTCAATACTATTTAAACTTTCATTCAGAACAAGGCTTTCATTGAGAGAGTTATTTAAATATACTTCATAAGACATTTTTTAACTTTTTTGAGAAACTTTGCTTTTAAAAAGTATATTGAGTTACAAAACTTTTTATCCGACTTCACAACTGAATAGTTAAACTATTTGAAAGCACATTTTTATTAAAGACGAGTTGAAAATGTGAAAAGACATTCGATTTGTTGTGTATTACTATTATATATATTTATATATTTATTGATCTTGTATTTGCGCGATTGCGTGATCTTTACGGTTGCCAGATTTATTCGAACTAGAAACTGGAGAAAAGTTTTAAAGGTAGAACTAGGCGATGTGTTTCAGTAAAACAGCATAAAACCCTGAAGATTATTTGTAAAAACTATAGATTACTTCCACTTTTTTGAGTCTTTTTATCCAATCAAAAGTTTTTAGTGTATTCAATGTTTTTTATTTGAATACGCATTAAATCTTATGTTAAAGACAATATTATATATTCATTTTCGCTTAAAATACGACTTCCCACTCTTTTAGGAGACATCTTGAGTCTTATTATGCGCAGGAGTTCTAACCAATCTATGAAGTATTATCCAGTTAACTCCTTAATTTCGAGAATAACTTCCATCGGTATTTAAAAATTTGATATTCTATATTTCCATGGAATTGTAATTTTGAGTCAAAAACTGGAGTTGACCTCCAAACTGGTGACTCGAGGTATTTTTAAAAATTGGACAATCCAGGGGAAAACTGAATTTTTGGTAACCTGGTATTCTTTTTGATGAAACTCTTTAAAAAAAAGGATAAACTTCATCAAAGATCTGATTGAATCAGATTATGTTATCCTCAAAAAATGAAATATGATTTATAAACTTTTTCAACTAGTTTTAAATAAATTTGTTAAAAATGTCATTTTTAGATCGAATTCTAAAAATTCTTTGAAAATATAGAAAAAGTCCATTTACTAGTATAAGTAAAATGCAGATGATTCTGAATATAAGGAACAGAAGGAAATTCATTTTTTAAGATAAATTGTTAATTAATTTTTGTTTCTTTTGTTATTTTGATCAATTTCTCAGAAAAAGTCAATTATAACTCACATTCTTGTAATCTTTGAAATTAATTACTAAACGTAACGTAACGGGAGTTTGCAATAAAAATCTATAGTAATTTTGATTAATCTTTTATTAAGTATTTATTAAAAGTTGAATCGAATGAAGACTTATTAATGAGAAATAAAACTTATCAATGAGAAAAATAATGAGTTTCTGGAAAATTCTTTGTTTTCACTATGATCTTTCTTGTGCAATGAAAACGTGATGGAAATATAAATTAATTAAATTTTTGAAATAAATAACATCATCGGTATTTTATTCATTTAAAATGGAAATCAGCTGCTCGAAAGTTAATTCGATAAAATAATTTAAGATTTTGATTAAATTATTTATTTATAAAATTTAATTTTATATAACTAATTATTATACTTTTATCATACAAAAAAATAAATGTTTGAAACACAAAGATACTACAGTGGACTCATTAATTCGGATTTTCATTTTATTCAAAATTTAATAAATAATTCCTATAAAGAATTTAAGTTTTTTCAAAATAAGTACAATCGGTTAGAAAAAGATATGCATCAAACTCGGAAGATCCAGTGTTGAGTAAGGATGTGATGATAAGGACGAGGCATGTATATTTTTCAGATTGACAAACAATTCATTTATTAAATATAGAAAAACATCTCAAATTGAACTTTGAAAACTTAAAAATTCAGAATTTTTTTTACAAAACTCTTTTGTTTTCATGACTCAAAAATTCTATGACTTGACATTTTTTCAGTTTATCATTTAGAACCTTACTAATACATTTCAATACAGTTCTCAATAATTAGCAAAACTCTAACGGATATGATATTTTATCAATCACTTAGGGAGCGATGAATTTCTTAATTCAACGAGCTGTACAAGTTCTTACTAACGCTATAAATCAAGCAAGATAATTTATAAATACGATATCTCAATTTAAGCTAAGGTTTACATTTTTAAGCTGTTTTTAAAAATTTATGCATCTCTGTAATTGAATAGAGAAGTTTTTTGAGATTCAAAGTTCAATTACGTGAAAAACTGCTTAAATTTCTTGAAACTATAAAAACAAGATTCTTTTTTAAAAATCATATGATTCATGCGTAAAATTTGAAGAAAACAGCTTATATAACTAACAGCGAAACCTAAGATCACCAACTTGAGGCATACGAAGCTCGTTAGTATAAAAATTTTGAACATGCTTGAGAAAATATGTTGATGCTCAAAACCAATATCTATGCTTTTAAAACTATATATTTATTGCATTAGAGTCAAAACGAGATTCATAGATAAGTCTGAAGTAATACGAATAACTTTAAATTTTGCAATTTCTAAACTTCTTATTCTTAATCAAATATATTTTCATCTAAAAAAAATAAATAAATAACTTAAAGGAATAAATTTAATTAGAATTTTGATACATGTATAAAGTTATTCTGAAAATGAAGAATGTGAGTAAGAAATTTTTTCAATTTTGAGTACACGTGTTCAACTTTCAAATTAAATTTTCTTGAGTTCTGACAAGGGAAGTACGTTTAAGCGGTAATCTGATATCGAATTGAAAGATATTCAATTTTGAGTTTTTTAATGAGACCATTCCAAAAATTTGATTAAAAAATTCTAATGACCTTTGACCTATATTTTATTGAATTTTGAAAAATCAAAGTGCCTGTAATAAATATTTGAATAAAAATATATTCTTCAAAATTTATGTTTTTTCAATTCCAATCCTATTTCATATTATGTAAAATAATTACAGTTTGTTAAAACATTAGGTATTTTATATTCAAGCAAAAGACTTATGATTTCTTCAAAAAACAAAGAATCTTCAATAATATGGTAACTAATTGTTTGAGAAAATTGCAAAATAATTATTTTCAGTGTTTCGAATATTCCTAAAAATTTTGTCACCACCCAAAATATTATTAAATAGCGATAATATTTATCAGTTTATGTCTCAAAGCTGTAAATTTTCACTCAAATTTATATAGGTTTTGATATCTCCGTTTTGGATTTATTACTTATTCGTAAAAAGAAAATCTTTACAGGTTATAATTCGATTTTTTCAAAATTAAATAAAACAGAGGTCAAAGGTCATTGGAATTCTTTTGATTAATAATTTGAATTGTTACTTCGAAATCTACAAAACAATGATACCTTTGAGTCGATATCGAATTACCGCTCAAACGTACTTCCCCCGTGAGGAATGTTTAGCTAAGCTAAATGCAAAAAATCGAATAGCATGTAAGCCAATTAGCAAGAAATAGCATCTTTATTTCTTATTTTATTTTTTAAAATTAATGAGAAAATTTGATTCAATCTTAGTAATATTTATATAGAATAAAATTTGAAAATCCTAATAAATTGACTGGAGTTGAAGGGAATAATTTATTAGCTAGTAAAGTTGGATCGGAGTTGGAGTTAAAACTCAACTTACTAGGGAACGGTGCTAATTGAGGTAGTCAGATCAACATATTTTTGATTTCACACTAATCTATGCGACCATTAGATTGACCAAAACTCAAAATTTTGTGCTTATGAGCTCTCGTTTGTCCGCAATCGGTAATGTAAAATGCAATCTTTAGCGTTGGTTTGTATGGAAGTAATGCATACTGTAAAGCCTTTGCATTATCCCATATAAAGTTGCCTTCACTGTACAGTTTAATGCTTGTCAATGCGTTCAATGCATATGTATAGAAGTGGGCATTACTGCCATACAAATCAATGCTAAAGATTGCATCTTACATTACCGATTGCGGACAAACGAGAGCTCATAAGCACAAAATTTTGAGTTTTGATCAATCTAATGATCGCATAGATTAATGCCAAATCGAAAATATGTTGGTCTGACTACCTCAATTCGCACCGTTCCCTAGTTAGTAGTTGAGGTAGAGTTGGAATTGGGATTTTTCAAATAGTTTAATAATGTTGAAGAGTTACACCAGTGAATTATTTCGAGCTACATTTTTGGATAAGATGGCACCTTTTGGAAGGTAGGGTTTATTCGGTGAAAATAAAGGGGGCTTAAAACATATCGATTTTTAAGAAGATTTTCTAAAATTTTCTGAAACATTTTATTTTCAATTTTAAAAAATCAAAATATTTTTAAAATTTTGTTTTCTTTCATAATTAGTGCTTTAGTGAAACGGAAAAATTCATTTCTAATTAACTTAAAGCAACTTCACATGTCAAATTTATTATCACAAGCGAATAAGTTGTGTGATATTTATATTTAAAAAAAATTCTATAATAAAAAGTTGATTTGTAAAGAAATTTTTATAATGGCGGAACCTCTTAGAAATTTTTTATTTATTTTGAATTTTTATTTAGAAAAGAAAGGTATAAGTAGTTTTTTTTATTATAAAGAGATGGTCTAAAACCCTACAAACCCACCTCAATTTTCTCAACTATGGCTACATTAATGCACGGTCATCGTCAAGTAAACATGCGTCAATCCGAGATTGATCTCTGATGCGTTAAGATGATTAATCAGGGAAAGCATAGAAATTTTGGTGACTATTATAGCATCAATTATAGTCAATTGCTGTGCATAATGTTTTAAGTTTGAATGAATGAGCAAACCCTTGAAGTTTCGCTTCTTACGCAACACATGTCTACTAGTCCAAGGTTTGAATCAATACTTCTTTCAGTGTTGCAATATATTCACACAAGATAAAAGCAATGTAATGTAATGTCAAGCGTAACTTTTCAATAGATGGTTATCTATTCAAAAGAAAATTTTGCTACAAAAGCACACAAATAATGTTTATCAACAAAACTTTAATCAAAACCAAATAACACTTTTATGCAGTGCTGGATTTCGATGGGGTATTGTTGGGTGTGGATATTTAAGGAATTCCGGCCGGTTTAATAAAATTGACTATTTCGGCCAAGGATTTCAAAAATCGAGTAAAAACTGATTAATTTCAATAATTTAAGGTAAAGAAGTACTAATCATCGATGATGAGATTATTCTCATTATGGTTAGTAGTATTAAAAGTAGAAATTATGAAAAATATTGAATAACTGAAATATTTGACTGATGAATTTGATTTATTTTATGAGAAAAAATAAACTTAAAGCATCTATAATACTAGACCATTCATTAATTAGTGGGCTTTTTTCAATAAATAATTTATTTTAAGTTCAATTTTTTTGAAACTTTGATATATACTTAACATGCTATCCCTCTATAGGTTTTTAATGATTGTTTCTAGAAGTGGGTTAAGATGACCGGTGAAACCTAATTATACTCAATTTTTTTACTCATAAACTGATTTTAGCTCACTTTTTGTCATCTAATTTAATTCATGTAATTGTTTTTTATCATA
>JAQFXV010001757.1:0-12370 GCA_034694065.1 Camisia spinifer | reverse complement strand
ATTCAACATATAATATACAATCAAAAGAACGCATTCAAACGAAAATATCAAAAAACATTATAAGTACTCATCGGCCCGGATTCTTCTTATCGGTCCAATTGTATAATACTGTCAGTCTTGTTATAATTATAATTTAATTTATAAAAATAATATTCTAAAAATGGGATGAGTTTTGAGCCTTTACTGATTTGACACCTTATAAAGCATAAGAAAAAGTGATATTCAGATACAAACCTTAGAATTACAATAAATTGATTAAAACATAATTTGATAGATTTGTAATTATGAATATCAAATTGAAAATAATTTGAATATTAACTGATTTTTTTATTAAAACTTTATGTTAAAATTTCTGTAGAATTTTCATTATTGAAAAATCATTAAAAGGTTAATATTATCAACAAAAATAAGGAATAAATAATATACTAATAACTAACATATTATTTAACATGAATTGCACAAAAAATTTGCTTAAAATCAATTTTAAAATTGGCTTTCAATGAATTGTTTTCTAACATCTGTTTTATAGAAATAAATGCGCACATCCTTTGACTTCAATGTAAAGCATAGGCACAAAAATTTATATTTTAAGTCCAAATTTTAAGTTAAAGAAATATTTTGGGACATTTAGACCAGTCCTGCTTTTCTTTACAACTCCAATACTCTCCAGAAAACACATGCACTGGATTTCCAGTTATCGGGTCTTTCTTTTTCTGGAACCAAATCGGCTCATAAGGCATATAAGGTCTTCCATCAGCGGCTGCTTTTTCAGCCTCTTCTTCACGTTCTCTGCGAACAGCTCTCTGTTTTTCTTCAAGAATGCCTTTAATATTGTTGGCTTCGTCCCATTTTCCCTCTTCCATAAGCCTTTGATCAGGTCTTAAACGACTATCAGTGGGCGCAACACCTTCTTCGGGTTCATTGAGTTGCACAGCAAGTAATGTCATGTTATACATTCGTTCATATTCTGACCTATTATTTTAATTGAACACAATATTAAAATTATATAAAAGCAAAACAATGTTTATTTGGTTATTACGGAGGATATACTCGTTTCCAAAGCGTTTTTGGAGTAGAAGTTTCGAGAATTGGTTTTCCTTTGGTAGAGCCGAGACTATTGTGACTATTTATGACTTTTGCGGCTTCAACTTTATTATCCCAATTGCCCTGAAGTACCCATTTTGGTGTCCCTTCAGAGTCAACCACAACACCTGTTACCTAATAATTATTAATTTTATTAATTCAATAATTGTAATGAGGATTAAGTTAAATATAATTGAAATACTTTTCGAGGAACATCTCTTGAGAAATAACTGTATGGAATAAATTTAAGATGACATTTATCTCCAGTTTTATGATTAGTAATAGTCATATCTCCGTTGTGGTCAACCCATAATTTACCAACAATTATATTGTGTACAGTCGTTGTTACCTTTTTCCAAGTGTAATGATTTCCACTTGTTTTAAATTCTAAATGTGTAATATCAAGAGGAGTCACCTGAAGGTATTTGCCTCTAAATTTGCTCGAAAGTGCAAACTCTCGCCAACAGACCCAACCTTTACCCACACAATGTTGTGCTAACATAGGAGGGTGATGACTAACCTATCAATTATATTAATTAATTTTAGAACATTTTACAACTCTATTATATAGTTTATTGAGAGATAAAAAGAGATACTGTATATATACCTGTTCTGAGAAGCACTTCCAGCCTAAATCATCTATTCGGTCACATTCATAAGTTTCTCCTAATAAAGGATTAAAAGGTTTTCCAGTTCTATTACTAGTAGTGGCATAAGAAGTGACACTAAAAGCCGCGATATATGCCAACTGTTCACAGCTATCCTTAATTTTTGATGCTTTGTGCAAAAGTTCTGCGTATTCATAATCTTCAGTAAGTCTTTGCAACATAGATAAGGGTTCGTTAAAATTTACAGGCATTGGAATTTTGGTGAGTTCTTTGCCGATACAGTTCTTCATAAAAGACCATAAGTTTAGGCTTTGATTCGGGCGCTCAGGAATTGTTGTGCGACGCATACGTTTTGAACTAATATTATTATCAATACCAAACGTATTCGCTTTATCTAAAGCTGATATGGGAGTACTCGGAGTACTTGAAGACTTACTCGAATCCGCGTCATTATCTGTCACTACTTTTGTTACAATATTTGATTCGTTCAATTCTTTTAGTGTCAAACTTTTTCCGCGCGATTTCTTGCGAGTTATGACTCCGGCAGCAGATTCTTCGCACTCTCTATCACTGTCTTCACTACCAGAAGAGTCGTCATCGTTGTTGTGCATCATTAGCGAAGAGGAAGAAGAAGTGATAGAGTTTTGTTTCTGATTTCTTGACTTAACATTAGTTGTATTACTAATTCTGTGGGCTTTTCCCGGAAATGTTACGATAAAGTCTGGATTTGTTTCTTCCGCGTCATAGAATTCGTCGTCATCTGAATTTGGATTAATATTAGATGAGTTTGAATTAGAGTTCGCCACTTGTTTAATAGCTCTTTGTTCCAGATGTGAGTGTTGTTTCGCTAATTGTTCCACCAGTTCCTCTAATCTAAGTCTTGAATCGTGTTCGTGTTGTAATAGTTTTTGCCATTTTCTTCCATGCGTTTGAGCTAAAGTCAGATATTCAGCGCTGGCGTTAATCATTGCGCTCGAAGTAATCCGAAAAAGAGTCGCTCTTTCGTTAACTGTTTTACTTTTATTGATGGCATCGTTTGGATTATCCAATTGTTCCAATTCTATTAGAGATCTTTGTAAAGCAGTTCCGTGTTTAATGATTACATCATGACATGTGTGCAAAGTCTCTAATTTTGCTGATAATGACTTAAGAACAGACTGTAATTCATTTTTATCATTATTCATGTCATAGATGTCATCGTCTTCAGAATCTATTAATCGAATGGCTTTAACTTTAGCCAATTCAAGAGCTGTCACCCATTTCTGTCTCTCTATTTCATTGGTTGCTTTCAAGTGAAATATTTGTGTCCCTCCGTTTGCAATCGAGAAATTACAACTGTCTTCGGTGTGAATCATGGCTGACACTAAACTTATTGTTCCTCTACATGACTGACTCATTTCCATTGGATTCCTAACAATTATATAACCATTATATTAACCAAACAATTATACGATTATAAAACATATCAATACCTATAATAAGAAAGCAAACCATTTGACAGAACAAACCATCGTTTTTGATATCCTTTTAAATAATTGGTCCACTTATAGAGCCATCCCTTCATCTCTGGATCTGTTTGTTGGAAACGCTTTATTTCTCCCATTATTTCAATCAATTCTATAGAAATTTATTTCTAAATGATTTCAATTATTATAATATCTATAATCATATGTCACTTATATTCATATCGATTCCATTTATTTATTAATTCATAATTATATTTATTATCAATATGTGAGATATCAATTTCATATGTCAACAACACATCAACTATTATTACTATTCAGTCATAACTAATTAGCATTACTTTTATATCAATATTTGTTTTCCTTCTCTTTTATATCAAAAGCAATACTACGCCTATTGATTAGTATTGATATTAAATATTATTTACATTTGTATAGCATTGCTATCAATATATTTTGCACAACACTTAACGTCCATTTAACCACTTGTTTAATATTTTTTTTTTCTTAACGTTTTGCACATTATTTATGAACTTAAGAGTTTAATAATTAATTGAATAATTTGTTTATTTTCTAAATTGTCTTTAATTCAAAAGTAATTGTCATTTAATTCATTCAATAAATTTCAATAAAAATTCATCAAATTATGGGTTTTCAGAGCTTTTAATAATATTATTTATTATTTATGGTAAACGTTTTCGATGTCATTCATTATTTATTTACTTTTTATTATTAATAAGTTTTAGTTTGTTTTCTGAGCGCAAAAAATCAATTATTTGTTTCATTTTGTTTTTGAAGTTAACCTAAAAATGTAATAAAACATACATTTATCATAAAAGACAATTGATTTTATAATTTAAGCTCAAATTCATAGAAAATGGTTGAAACAGATAGTAATGGATTAATAGATAAACAATATAAAGACGACTTAATGACGATTAACACTAAATTATATTTATTATTGCAAACGACAAACATTGAAATCAGTTTTGAAGTCTTCTGGTATTTATCGATTCTTACAATTCATTTAAATTTCAATTACTTTTAATTAACTTTTTAATATTTTAATTATAATTTATAGTATTTTATTAAATCTTCTGCGAAATGGTGTCACTCCTGAAGCTATATTTGTATTTCTAAAACATGTTTCATCGCATTCAAAAATATTAAAAAGATTTAAAAAATTGGCGAAATCTCAGAAAAATATCAGTAATAATAATACTGATAATAAAATGCTTAAAATTGTCAAATAATTGAAATACTTATGAAAAAATTCCATATTTAGAGAAAAGCATTGAAACCAATTCTAAAGTATATTTAAATTTTTAAAGATTAACAAAACATTCCGATATAATTCCGGTTTCCAAACAATTCTGTTTATTTTTTAAATTGTACTTAAATTTTAATTTAAATGAAAGTCTTTTTTTGTTGACTTCAATTTGTTGTTCAGTAATTTTGTTCAATTAAATGATTAAAATATGAATAAACAGTGATATTAAAGACAGATTTCAATTAATTTTATGCACAATAAAATTTAACATTTAATTAAAAGAAACTTCAAGTTCATTAACTTTGTATTTAAAAGTGTACTATTTGTGAGAAATGACTATTTATATAACATATGAAAGCAATGATTACAATGAAATCTCTTGAAAGTTGAGCCGAATATATAATCATAAATTGTATTCTAAATATATTTAAATTGATTAATGATCTCAATGGTCATGATTTTGAAGTTTTACAGCAAAAAATACATTATTTTACAATTTTAAATAATATGATTAATTTGTAACAAATATTTTCAAATGAGTGAGCAATTAAAAAAAACTTTAAAATCTTGGAAATAATTAGTTTTTCGTAAAAGAACTGAATTTTAGAATATTTAAACAATATAAACAAAAAACAGATTTTATAACTTAGTGATAAAATGATGTTCTTGTAGTCAGAAATAGCGATTTCGAAATGTTTTGGTATGTCTTTCGTTTTGATATAGAGTCGAATCTTAAAAATTTAGTAAATAATTGATTATACAATCATTTATAACGACATACAGTAGAGATGTTAAAGCTGTAAAAACTTACAAAAACATTTCCATTCAATGGATTACTTGAGTTAATAACTGACAAAACTAATTAACTGTATATTTAAGAAATTCATATTTCATCTAATATTCTATGCGAAGACATTATTTTATCAATAATATTATGAAATCGATTCTTATGTCCAAGAAATAAAAGATCACTTTTGGAACATTAGATTTGGTTTCAATTAAATAATTCAAATAAGTTTATAAACTTATTAATATATAAAGAAAAGTGCAAAATAATTAAAGAGTTTGAATTAATGGCATAACAATAAACTTTATACAAAATTCATTTTGTACTCGAAGAAGACTCTGGTTTTAAAGCAGTTTTAGATACAGTCGAAGTATTGGTAGAATTTTGAGTAATTCCATAATTAGTAATACTAAATACAAATTGATTGCAACCAATCTTAAGATAACTTCCGTGATGAAGAAGAGCTGTTCCCTCCCAACCGGCACCGTTTCCTCCAATAAGTGTTGAACAGCTTGACTTACAAGTGCACGGTTTCCATGTCTGGCCAGCTCTAGAACTCATCGTCGATGAAATATTTTGAGACTGAACCTGAACTGAAACTCTTTCAACATTTTCTGAATCTCGATAATCTTTTTTGTAAGAAATTTTGTTTGGCTTTAATTCAGCGATTTGTGCGTCTGTTTCTTCTTTAATATTTTTTCTTTTCTTTCCCTTTATATTTCCTAAACTAATGCTTTCATTTCGAGATAAATTTTTGATTTTTCGGTTATTTTCTGGATGTTTACGTTTTCTTTTCGATTCAATAATAGTTTTGATGTTTGAAACGGTGTGCGAATCCGTTATTGAATATTTAGGATTATGTACTTTTTTGTCAGAGAAATCACATGAATATAAGACATTATCAACAGTAGTTCCGTGTTCTGAATAGTTTATTAGTTCGTAATGTTTTGATGTCTATTAAAGGATTGAATTAAAAAATTATTGTTAGAAAAATTTATTTAAAAAAAAGTGTGATTAACTTAATAAAGTATAAGTAAAAGAAAAGGACCTCATCGTAGAAAATGCAGGCGTGTCTGCCGGACACATAATTGCAATGACCATAATTGCCAAGAATGACATCATTATCAGCACCCGTTCCTATAGTTAATGTTCTGTAAGACATTGCAATCGCTGGTCCACTAGTATTTGGATTTAATGATCCACTGCTAGACCTTATAAATACAGGACATAATACAGCCCGAGCTCTCACATCTCCCAAACATATTCTTTTAACAGTTGGATGACTTGTTGATAATGTATTAGAATTTTGAGTTCCAATTAAGTTGACATTATTTTCAGGTGATTTGTTAGCCAACTGTTGGAGTCTCTGCCACGCGAGCGCTCGCACCAGCTTCTCATCTAACATATTAATATCAATGTCTCCAATATTATCAACATTTGCATGAATAGAGTTTGTTTGAGTAGAGATTCGTTTCTCTCCAATCGGTGAAGAAGAGGGCGAACACAGGTTTGGGTTTCCATTCAATTGATTCATATTTTCAGTCATATTAGTCTGAGGTTCACTATTATCACTATTTTTATACTCTTTCGAAGATTTATTATCAATGGATGAATGATTTGATGGACCGTTCACTGAATGCTTTGTATTATTGTATTTAATAAGACTCTCATTTGTTTTTAAATGTGAATCATTATTATCTTTGTTATAAATCGTTGAATCATTTGAGGATATCATACAATTGTCATCAATAGATGACTTAGTTTTCGATTCACTATTTTTTCTTAAAAGCAGATGTTGTGCAACACTTGCCTGAAATGCAATGACACTCTTCAGCCATTCCTCCTGTTGTTTAAGAGTTGGTCTCTCAAAGTTAGTATCGTTGAGGCACTCATTTTTCACTTGATTTACATTATTAACATCAGTATATATACAATCGTTAACCGATTGAGTGATATTTGGCAACAAATGAGGAGGACTTTTGTACATTTGTTTTATAGCTTCGGGAACAATAACTCTTTTACTATCGGGTAATGCAATAGTACTCCGAAATGGAGGATGTTTTCGATGAACTTTTTTAAAGAAATCAATTTTAACTGTATCTTGAGATAAATGGCCGGAGAATTGGTTCCAAAGTTTGATTCTATCAGTCAAACGGTCAGAATCTAATAGTTTTTGTTCTATAATATGTTGTGCATGGTTTGGACACATCCACCTTCCAGTTGGCAATACAGTCATGGGTGGGTCCAGACAGTCAGCATGGAATAGAAGAGGACAATAATCGCATTGAATTAATGGTGCTTTTCTACAACTTTTTGAGCACTGATAACACAATTTAATAGGAAATGAAACCAAACCATTCTCTAATTCATGGGTTTGTTTTTTAATAGCATTTTTATTAAAGTGATGAGAGTTAGTATTAATTTTTTTACTGGTGCCGATCAATTGTATTGAAGGATTCATTTCATTAGGCAATTGAAATTGCTTGGGATTCAACATTTGTGCTGCTCTTATCAGTACAGATAATGGCTTTTTAATTAGTTCTGTTTCACTCATATCACTCTTTGACTCTATTTCTTCTCCACTTTCTATTAATTGACACTCATTTTCGACAAATTTCTGCGAATCAATGCTTTCATGTTCTGAATCATTGTCTTGATCTTTAAGAAATTGTTCCAAAACTTTACACTTACGACACGCCCACTCGCCTTGTGGTACATCTTCCTCATCAAGAGGTGGATCACTATTAATAATAATAGTATTAAATAATAGTTAAAGTATTAAAATATATAAATAAATGAATTTTTACTGGCATTGAAGGTGAAAAGCATTGGGACATCTGTCACAACACAACAGATCTCCGCCTTCTTTACAAGAATCGCAATACTCGTGATTCGGTGTTTTACCAGTTTTTGTTTGTCTCGAAAGAATAGATCCCTTATTATTATTACTATTATTATTATTATCATTTGTCAATTGATTTTGTTGTGAATTTGATTTCTTTAGTTTTCGTCCGCGTTTTGTCGTGTCCTCAGAAGTCGGCGGAGATATCAATGACTGGATTTGCTATCAATTAAAACATTTATTATTAATTATTCTTTTCTTCACTTTTGTTATAATTAATTATAAATTAATGAATGAATTAAATAATGAATTAAATGAATCGATAATAAAAGTAAAGAAATTGATTGAAAATCAATAGGAATATAATAATGAATAAATAAAAGTAAAATAAGTCATACGTTCATAAGTCCTCCCGAAACGTTCAGATCGTATTCAATTGTTGTCATTCTGATTATTAAGTCTTTAAATCAAAATAAGTTTCATTATTAAAATTATAATAAATAATAACAATAGGCTTAAAAGCAAAATAAATTATGATATTATCCGCCATTTATCTAATTAAGTGAATTCCTTTCTTTCTTCACAACCCATAAAATACGTTTAACTTAAATAATGAATTTAATGCCCGTTTCATAACAGTTCAGTTTATTTATCATATAATTTAATATAAAGGTTGATCATTAGGACTCCATCTCGAGCCCACTCATCTCCCTCTCCGACCACACTATAATTTATGGATTAATTGTCACAAAACGTCACTTTTGTGGGACTGACATAAAGAATAAATGTAAATAAGGCTAAACTTGAATTTATTTTGAGGAAGAATTTGTTTCAAACCCAAGTTTTTCTTCATAGGTTTTAAGCAATAAATTAACTAATTATTGAATTTGATGTTTACTCTGATTGAAACCCTTCATTAGAGTCATAATATGTCGACCAATAGTAAGATGTTTGAGGAAATGATAGCTTTTATAATAAAATCCTATTTCAAGGGCAGCAAAAACTTTTGGAATCTGACGCAAAAAATCCTGAAATTTGCTCAACTATTATAGCTCTGAATTTGATGTTAAGTCAAATTATTTGTAAAACATAACCATTATATTTAAAAACGTTTCAATTGAATATTTTGTTAACTGTTAATAAGTTAATAGAATATAAGTAATAATTGTTCCACATTTTTATTCAGAGAAAATAATAAAGGATTAAATTATTGACAAAAATTACCGCTTAAAGCATTTTAAATAAAATGAATTAACAAATCATAAAATTTATGATTATTTCACACTAAACCCCAGATTCAATTGATTTGAAAATAATAATTTAGAGTCCAATATAATTTCAAAGTCCTTGTTCTCCGTCTCCACTCAAACGTATTCCACTTTCATTAGAACTATTGGCCAGAATAGTGTCATCTTCTTCTTCCTCCTCCTCCTCTTCTTCTACATTAACATTATTTACGAGCGCATTGTCTTCATTGCAAGATCTCATCGATTGACTCGACTCTAAAATCTGAACATTAAGTGTATTTGTTTGGGCACTAATAGTATTGACGGAATTATTATTATAAATAGTTTCAGATTCAGAAGTAATCAATTCTGAAGCGGTTTGATCTGCTTCTGCCAAATCATCATCAGATGATACATTACTATCACTATCATTTACATTATAATCGGGAGCGCCTGTTGTGGGCGGTCTTATAGATAGAATTTGACCCTTTTGTGCGGCAACTGTTGAATTGGAAACTGCTATTTCACTCGAACGCCCCTCCGCTGGCATTAATGGTCTAATCATTTCGGAGCCATTAACTGAAGACAATCCAAAAGTGTCGCTATTGTCTGCTTTTGAGGTTAACTCAAGAATTTCTTGATTACGAGGCTTTTTCCTTATGGCACCACTACTTGCGGGGATGTGTAGAGGGATTGCTATGTTTGTACTCATTTGAGAACGAGATGAAAGGCTTGACTGCTGTCCAGACGAACACTTATTTTCATTGCTTTCTTCACATGCATTTTGATTGTTGACAACATTACTAACACCAACCCCTCCAACAGCCCCACAATCCTCGTCATTGTCTACAGTTATCACTAAATTTGTTGATTTTTTCTTTGTGGCACTTTTTGACACATATTTGTCGTCGTTTTCAATCAATTTTTCGAGCATTGAGAACAGGGCCGCAAAATTATTAGTATCTAATTGTTGAGAATGTGTTTGTTTGCAATGAATCATATCATTTACCGGTAAGTTTTGCTGTTTCTCAACGTGTTCGACGCACTGCACATGACTAGCGTTCGCCGGTTTATATGAATGGCGCACAAGTGTCGCACTCGGAGACAAACAGTTATGTTCTTGACATTGATTTGTATTATGAATTAATTGTTGATCTGTTCCTACAGTTGGAGAAATTATTTGATTGTTGGCTATCAATAAATTTTCATTTCCTTTCACTGAAGAAATATTATTAGTATTGAGTCCACAGTTGGAAGAAGTGCTCAATTTGTTTTGTCGCGAATAACTCTTAAAATTGTCCCAATAATTATTAGCTCGAACTCCGGGTACGACTTGATTATTAAGAGCTGCTGTCATGTTATGTGCGTTCACCTCATTATTTCGCGAGGAATTCAAAGTAGAATTTCGATAATTTAACGAACTTTGAGGCAAACCAGAGATATTTGTTTGCCTGCCATTAAAATATTGTTGAGGATTAAGTGATTGATGCGTTTGTGGCGGTTGTTGTGGTTGTTGTTGTTGTTGAAGCCATAATAATAGCATCTGTTGCTGTTGCATAATCTGATAGTTTTGTAATAACATTAAGTGAAAAAATTGCTGATTATTCATATAGTTATTATTTGTAATATTATTGTTATTACTATTACTGTTATTACTATTACTATTACTATTATTACTATTATTAGTGTTTGTATTCGTGAACTGATTCTCCAAAACAGGTAACATTGTCTCGAATTGTGATCGCATTGAATCAAACTGTGTTCGCATCGAACGAATCAAATTACCATTTAATAGATTGAATGATTCTTCACTCGCAGACTCACTTTCATCCAAATCTGTAGTGTATCCCAAATTATTGTCCGACAAATCAATTGTTTGCGATAATAATTGTTGAGTAGTTGTGTTCAGATCTATATTGTTTTCATCAATATTTCGCGGAATTATATTCTTTTGCTGTGAATTGATTAACGATTTATTATTAGTCAACTGTTTTGGTTGAGTCGAAGCACTTTTCATTGAAGATTTCGACACATTTTGTGTTATATTATTTCCAGAATTTCTTGTCATAAACTTTGTTTGATTTTCATTCGATGTTTTTCGAGTGTCATTATTAACAATTGAATCTCTTTTAACTTCTTTGATATTATTTTCCATTTTTTCAATAGTTTTCATAAGATCTTCGACTTGTCTGAGCCTGAGTTCTGCCTCTTGTAGTTCTTTTAATTTTGAGTAAAGAGTTGTTGCGTCGATATTACAGGTCTCAGAGTTTGTCACTATTTGTTCTTCACTCGAAACTGAATTCATGTTTCTCTGCAATGATTGTAAAGATTGAGAACCAATCGATTGATTCAAAAGTTGGTTAACTCTCATCTCTTCCTCTTCACTGCCGTCCGCTTCATATCTTCGTTGAATTCGATTTTGAATATTTTGAGTCAATTGAATGCGTTGTTGTCCTGATTGTAATGATTGTAATGTTTGTCTGTTTTCAACACCATTTTGTTGATGTGGTTGTAATTGTTGTTGTGATCCGTTATTATCGCCCGAAATATCATTTATTCTGTATTTTTTCATTTGTTTTATCGATTTCTTTAAAATTTATTCAAATAAAAAATTATTATCAAAATATTGATATCAATAAAATCAAAAACACAAGTATTATATCATTCAATAATAATATAATAATAAATATAACTAAATGTCAGTCATTTGACTGAAGAGTATTCGTTATTCATTTATGATTGAATTGATAATTACTTACTATTTTGGCGTAAATTCAGACCAAATGAATGGCAATAAAAAGTCATTAAAATCAACAAATTATTATTTAATTTTTATAATTTGTTAATATTAGCCAAATATTAATTAAATGCATGCAAACGGAAGTGAGGGATCATTATATAAACACTCTCTTTACAAATATAATACCTATTTATAAGATCTCCAGAAACGCTTTCTTCAATTCAATCCAATTGCAGAATATTCTTAATTTCATGCAATAAATAATTACCGTAAGTCAATAATATGGTAACTTATCATCTCATAGTAAGTCTGGTGAGTTAATCACAAACGAATAATAATAAGTATTTC
>JAQFXV010001756.1:0-12370 GCA_034694065.1 Camisia spinifer | reverse complement strand
AGTACGACTCATATATAGACATTGAGATCTTATTAGTCATTTTAATATCAATGTATTGACACCTCAAGTCTTATGCACCAATATTATAAGTTTTCATTTGTTACTCGTTTTATATCATTATAAGATTATGATGAACTTAATTTCATACATTTTATGCTAATGCATAGGCAAAGATAGCTAAAGCACTTTTTCAAAAATATTTGTCAAATGTGCAATGCTTATGGAATAATATTCAAAAATATTTCAATTTCCATGAAATTCGTGTTGGAAATAAAAACATCATAAATAACTCAACAATTTTTTCATTTTATCTATTTTTTGCATTATTTGATTTGAAATTTTCATCAATTTTGCAATTGCATTAATTTTTCAAAATTGAAATTAGAGACTCGAATGAATCTCGAGAATGGTTCGATCGAGTAAACTTTATCAATACAAGTTCAAAAAGCAGATTCCAGGTCTTGTAGTGATAATATGAAAATTGGGGGGTTTTAATAGGCTTCCAGTTATAATTGAAGGGAAACAAGTTTTTCAGCCCGTTTTAAGAAAACTGAAAATCTTGCTAATTTATCCCCTATTGGTTTCAGTTTTAATTCTATATTTGAATTATATTTAATTTGAAAATTTTTCATAAATTTTCTGTGTAAAACTTTTTAAGAAGCTTAAAAACTCGATCTCTTTTCATCACTGATTTTCGTCTCACAATTTGAAATAGATTTAGTTTAGTTATACAATAGGCGAGAAAATAGGGATCTAGAAGTTTTGTTTTATATTTTGAACTCTTCTGTTTTGATAAAGAGTATTAGTTATGATGATTTGACAACCATTGATAAAAAATGATTAGAAAGCTTTGAATGACTCGTTAATTTGATTGAAGTCATCAATATTTCTATAAATTAGTTAGTTTTGAACTTTAAAATTCTATAAAACAAACTATTCTGAGCTTTACATTAAAGTATATGTTTAGCGCTCGAAATGTAAGTATAATAACATTACAGTACGCGTCAGCACTCGGTATAGATCAACATAATTATAAATTAGTTTTGTGGGCAAAATTTTAAACTCAATTTCCAATGAAAGCACACATAAAATAATAAAAACATATCATTCGTAATGTTTCATTGACTTAATGTAATGCTCTTCTCTTGTAACTCATAAATTAAAAATAATTATTTGAAGTCATTATATATTATATAAGTAATAAAGAGTATAATTTTGCAATAAAATGAATAATAATAATGAGATATGAGATCTTTCACTTAATACATAATATATAACTTTTAAAATATGCTTAATGTTGAAAATGAGCAATAAATTATAGCTTAAGAATTCAAAATAGATCTTAGATTCTGTTCTTTAGATCTATTGTTATGAATGAAATATTAGAATAAAAGCACTTGAATTGTTGGTTCAATTTTAAACTTAATCTCAAACAGGAAAGTGAATAATGTATTTGGCATTAATATAATATCACTTTACACATGTCAAGAAGAGAAATAGTCTTGAGTTACAAGAGATTCAAAACATTTTTATCTTCATATAATTTTCCCCAATATTGATGTCATTTTAAGGAATGTTTAGTTAAAATTTATTTTCTATTGTGGGAGTAAAATGAGTCTTAATTTACTAACTATTTAAAAAATGAAGAAAGCATTAGATTCTTGTTTTATTATCTTTTCATGTTTAGAAATGATTAATTAATAGTTTTTACCTAATATTTTTGAAATGACACTTTCTTACAATACTTAATGGTTAGAATAATTTCAAAGAAGACCTATTTAAACAAAACTACACAACATTATTATTCGTTTTACAATAAGTTTTTGGCGGTACAAAAAAATTAAAAATTATTACAACAATGAGGTAATGGATGGACAGACAGATAGAAAGCGTGAATTTTTCTTCATAAACGAGTTGAAAATGACAAAAAATCCTAATCGAAAGATATTTTTCGAAATTATTTGAGTTTATCATTTGGAAACCTCTCAACTTTTAAGCAAATCAATGAAAAATACAATGAAACAAAAAATTATTCATATTTTCATGTTCTCAATTTTAATGAAACTGTTAATGATTTTAGTTTTTAATATTAATATGTATTTACATCTATTTATTTTGTGCCCCATTTATCGCTCAAATGGCTTAAACTACAAATATTATACAATTAATCAATTATTAATCTAATCATATCCAAGGATTTTATAGCTCAGCATTTATTTGCGATCCATTTAAATTATATCTTAATTATGTAACAACAACTGTCACTAAAATCATACAGAACTTCATATTAACAGAACTCAAACAAATTTTCAAATCAGAAAATTTCATTCATACACATTTGCATTAATTCATCAGATAATCAATTGTGATTATCATTATTTTTAAACTAACTCAAAACCTACTCTTAAATGGAATGAAATAAATGTAATGTCCAATTATTGATAATTGAGATTTTTAACTTCAATAAACTATGGAAAACTTGATTAAAAAATAATCTAATTTACTTATTAAGCTTTATATCTGATGCTCATAACATGCTTAATAAAAAATACATTTAACAGCACTCAACTTATGAACTTCTATTAGTAATACTCGTATAAATTATAATTATTGCTGCCATCGGTTATTTGCAAAAATATATATAAAGTTTATTATTATTTATTTAATGAACTTATGGTATGAATATATCTTTACATATAAGTCAAGCCTTTATAGAATTATTGAAAGAGAAAGCTAAGCGATTCGCTTAATTTCATCAAATACTTAGTTATTAACTCGAAAGAGAAGAATTTCTAAATATTGATTTCTTTCACTCTATTATCTTAATTCTATCATATAATTCATGAATTTCTCATTTATTTAAATTGTCAAATTTAAATTCATTTATGAACTCAATTTATGTTAAAATGTTTCAGAATGAAATTTCAATACAAATATTAATCAATTTCAAACAATCATTTAGTGTAAATTCTGAGTTGAGGAATAATTTTTGAGAAAATAAATTCTGATTAACAATAAATTTAAACTTTCAATTATTAAATAAATAATATTCAGGTAAAGTTAATATTTAAATTATTTCAATAGTGACCCCACCGTCAGATGGAATGGAAGAACCAGCGACTCCACCACCTCTGGAATCCATGAATCAAGTTAAAGGATATGAAAATACAACATTTACTTTAGGTCTGTAATAAAAGATTAAGTTCTTCTATTGAATTCTTTTGCCAAAAAATCGTTTGAGTATTATATGAATTATAAAATTTTCACCACTTGAACAGTTATTTCAAGTCTACTAATCCTAAGTTAAAAAGTTAGTTAGATTAGCAAATTTTTAAAAGAGAAAGAGAAACACTTGCAATAACTGACAAATCTTGATGTTCTGCTAAAGAACTTACAAAACCAATTTGACCCCCATTTCTATGACGCATACAGCATAACATGTTTTGTTTAGGAAAAAAATAATCCAAAGAATCTAAATTAGAAAACATGATAAAAAGTGCGTTGAGTCTCAAAACCATGTAATTTGTGAAAAATTTAATTCTAATTTAATAGTTATATTAAGATTATATTAATTTAAATTTGAAATTATTATTAGAATGAAATGAAACCGAAAATATTTTGTTTGTTATTCTAGTTTAATAGCTTATTCATGTCTAATGTCTTATACCCTTTATTGTGAATATTGTTTATCTTTGATGGGATGCGATTTTGAACTCAATGTTTATCGACATCTCAGTTGGATTGCGTACTGAACAAGAAATTTCACGCATCTTTAATCTTCAGTGAAATGTGTTTATCTTAAGCGTAACGAAAATTCCCCTCAAATGCATATGAGTTAAATGCTCTTTAATTTCGTCAGTAAATACATGCTCGCATTTCTCACTTATTGAGGAAATTCAAAATTATAATGAAAATCCAGTGATAATTTTATTTTCAGATTTTGATGTAATTGTTTCACTGATATTCGAGAAAAACTTTTTACTTTTGGCAAAGATTTGGATTTTCTCTTTGATTTTTAAAGACTCGAAAATATTTTTTTTTCAAGTTAAGTACTCAATTGTAATATTCTTTCTTTGTTTAATTTTATCTTAAATTTTGGTTCAGTAAATATTTTTGTTATTTAATACTTTTCTTGAAAAATTTCAGACACGCATCCATTCCTTATTAGTTCGAAACCCATAATAGAATTTTTGCTTCTATTTTCAAGCATTAAGCAAAAAAACGAAACAATACTTAATTAGCTTTCTTTATGATCCTTTTTCAAAGAATATAAGTGAAACAATCACTTCATTTTGATAATCATTATAAAACCAAAAATATAAAATTTTATTTTAATAGACAAAGAGAAGATAATTTGTTGCTTAACATGTTTTTTCAATGAAGAGGGAATCGAAACTACTGTAAATGTTTTTGTGCTTCTCTTCCGAAACCTCTTCAGATATTTGACGTGTACCTAAAATGAGTGAAATCGCATTTTTTTCACCCGAGGAAATAGTATTTGACAGTTTAGGTGTGATTAAAGATCTAATTTATCTGTAAATGTGGCCTAATTTAAATCATTTTGATTATAAACAATCTCTCCGATTAATATTTATAGTTTGTTTATATTACAAACTTATATATCTTTTGATCAAATCTAATATAAATTTTAAAAATGTGTTTTTGTTTCTGTGTACTATATTAGTTGATGTCCCGCCGCCTCCAACTCCTTCCCAAATAATCGAAGAAGAGGAGCCCACAAGAACACCATTACCGAGGTTTGAAATAATATTTTAATATAATATATGGTATAATCTACTCTATTATTATAACTTTAGTGTGTTTTTAATGTTTAATCATCAGAATTACTTCTTATATCAAATTAATTTAGAATTTTTATGCTCTCAATAATGCACTATATAACTAACTTTTTGCAAAAACCTATTAAAATCTAGGACAAGAAGATTAAGATACGATGAAAATTAAATTATAGTCATAAATGGACCTAAAATTCAATTAAATAAAGTTAAATGATTGAAGGACTTGACTATGAAACAAAGTTAAGCAAAAATGGTCTTTGTGTTATTCTAGTCTGATTCTAGTCTGTTAGAGCTCTACTTCTAATTAAATCGATTCTTTGCAAAAATTCATTAAAAATTAATATTTCATCAAAAACAAATGCATAAAAATAAGAATTAATACTTTATTTTGATTATATCCCTAGTGAAGAACTTATTTAGTATCAGCCTAATTTTGATGCTTGAGGTTTGAATTTTCACATGAATATAAGTTTGGAGCTTGTGATAAAACATGATCATTTTGTTTTGCTTATGAGTTATTGTGTGAGATAATCTCATAACTTTAATTAAGATTTTTCAAGTTTATAAAATGAAAGGAATACCTGCATTACTTTGAATGAATTGATTTAAGAATATGAAAAATAATTGCATTGGTGAGATGATGTTCAATATAATAATAAAGAAATATTTCAAATACAAAATTTATTCATCATTACTTATGTTCAGCAACACTTCACTCTTGTCATCACGAATTAAAAGTCAGGAAACCTTTATTTATGCACTAATTTCTGACTTATCTCAAGAAAATATAAAAAATAAAAACGAGATTGAATCAGTTTACCACTGCTTCTCTATTGATAATCTATGTGTTGGTATCGATTATCGATTTGAGCACATTTTCATGTTTCTATTGAAAAAACCATTGTATTGATTCGGACAAAAAAGTTTATTAAATTTAGTGCCGAATGTTTGTTAGGAACCAAAACTTAAACAAATCAATAAACTTTTCCGACAGCTCTTAAATAACTCTATTCAGCAAATATTCGAATCAAATATAGACATGTGAATGGTTGGAATCTGTTATCACATCTTATGCTAATGATAATTAAGTCAAATTTCTAGAGCCTTCAGTTCAGCCGTTTTAACTCACAATTTTCCGAATGTTATTATTTGTCTAATAATAACTTCATAAATATAGCTATTTTCAAAGGATTAAATTTTAAAATTTAAATCTCTTCTTAAATATTTCGAGTGCTCTGCATCTCATCATCTTTCAAACTAACTTATTTAGTTTTCGATTATCTTTAGAAAACAGACAAATCAATAAACATTTGTAAGACTTAAACGTATTGAAGTATTCATTCATCTGTTTTTCAGAGAATAATAAATAAATTGATTTCAAACGTAAACTAATAAAAAATATTTAGTAATTAAAAAAAGTAATTAGTAATATTCAATGATTAAATTTGATTTTAATTAAACAGTTCGACTGAAATAAGTGAGAGTGAGGCGAGACAGGCATTACTAAAACATGTCTCAAGAAGATGTTGTTATGGTAAAGGAGTTGCTAAAGATATGTCAATCATCAAAATAGATCATATGTGCGCTTTTCATGTGAGAAACCAAAAAGATAATAATTTTTGTGAACAAAATAGGCTGTTCTGCTCTAATAGTAAACTGACAGTTAATTTTTCCAAAATATTTTCATTCCATTAATCGATAAATGAATAGTAATATTAAGAGAAGTTTTAACAAAAACATTAAGAATTGAAATTTAAAATGATTCAAAAAATTAGTCATTAATCTTATGCAAAGGTTATCTTAAAGACAAATTTTGAAGAACGAATTGAATTAATGTCAAAATATTATTGGAGGCGAACAGTAAATCAATATAATAAATAAATTAACTTTTTTGACAATTATGAATAGTATTCATTGGAAACATTCAGCGAAAAAAGACAAATTTGTTGGACATTTGAAGCCTATAATGGAGGTCCTATTGATGGCTCGTCATCGAGAGTTCCGCCAGATGTGTGGGATATTGAAGCAAGTCCAACGGCAAAATTTCAGAATCAAGTCTCAGAGATGGAAATACCAAACACTGCATCCATTAGAATGTGTCACACTTGCGGTGGTGTCGGAAGAAAGAGATGTTTTGCTTGCAATGGCAATGGATGGGTAATTAATACATGCAAATTAATTTTTCAGTCATTAAGTTTTTTATATCAAACATTTTACCATTTGAAAAAAGGAATCATGTTTTAGTTGTCACGGAGATGGACACAAACCATCTTTTAATAATGGAGGAGAAAGAGAAAGGTGTTGGAAATGTCAGGGAAGTGGAAGACTCCGATGCTGGAAATGTAACGGCGATGGCATTACACAATGCGTTTCTTGTAGAGGAACCGGACAAATAAAATGCTTTATTCGTTTAGTAATCACCTGGTAATAAACTTTTTATCAAGTCGCAAAAGCTATGAATATGATGAATATGATTCTCATTACTATTAGGGGAAAATGTTGTACAGCAATGAATTTTATTCCCAAACATAAAGTTAAAGCAAATGTTAGACTTATGCGTATCATTAGATTTAATGATTTGAATGCGCCCATTATTTCAACATCTCTAGAAATAAAGCAACTGCTGTCTAATATCTCATATTACATTTTACATCATATTACATCTCATAAGTTAATGAACGCAATGCACGCTCATTATATTGAGTCCAATATGAATGTGATTCATTTCAATATGCATTTTTTTTATTATAACTTACAGTTTTTCCGCTCAAATTTTTTCCAATACCAACTTTTGTAGTGCATGACACTATAGAATTGCTTGCGCTCAATGGGATTCAATGGTCAAAATGCATGTCTTTAATTAGTGGCAAAACTAATTAGTGAAATACAAGACCTTCAAAAATACTGTCACGTCCATTGAGAGCAATCATTCAATAAATGCGACTAACATTTAATGAAAGCGCTAACTTATTCTCATTTTTAGGTCTAACCATTTCGACGACTTCATAGTAGACAAAGCTTCTGCATCAGTACCTGATGACCAAATAAAACTAGTGACCGGAGAAATTGTATTCGAAGAAGAACATAATAGGGTAAAAATATCAGAAAAAAGTATAAATAACACATTTATAGATAAGAATATATCGACATAATCATAATCAATAAATGATGAAAGCATTATATCCTTTAAATAATAATTAATTAGAGTGAATAACTTTTACTATTATTGATTGGATTGATTGTATGCAGTTGTGGCCAATAAATCATTTTCCAGACAATACAATAAACCTCGCGAGTGAACAACTCGTCAAATTGCATTCGGATACTTATTTCTCAAGCGAAAAATTATTGATGCAGGTATGATAAGACTGCTTTCATTGTCAAAGGATAGGCTATTTTTCCTTTTTCTCTATACTAACCCAATGATGCACTAACTTCTATGCTTTATATCATTGGACAGCTATTTCAGTAATTGATCTGAAAAGGATTTTCTCTATTTCTATTGTTATTATAGAGACAACGCGTTCGTCTTATTCCAATCGCGACTATTCATTATCTATGGAAGGGAAAGTCAGCCTTCTATTCAGTTTATGGCTATGAGAAGAGAATTCACGCACCAGATTATCCACAAACGTGTTGTTGTGGTTGTATTATCTTATGATATGATTGGGTCAAAAAACGATGCAAATTATGTTATTGTTTAGATGTTGTTAAGCTTTATATAAGTTAATTATTTTTGTTTATACCGGTCTGCTATATATTATACAATTTTCCAATTATGTTAAAATTATTTGCACTCAATATAAATTATCTCAAAGTTAAATGTTTTTTATTTATTATGATATCATATCATTATTGAACACTTTTGAATATTTTAAAAGATGTCATTTTGTATTATTAAGCTAAACATTAAAAGTAAAAGATCTAACGAAAAGTCTAAAAGAATTAAATGCCTGATCGATTTGTTGCCTAAAAATATAAATAAATTAGTTTTTGTTCAGTTGATTCTATCAATAACTTATTAGATATTGCTTCAAGTGTTTTCATTTTTCAGGCGGGGCTGACTTCAGGATATCTGATTTTCTAAGGAAGGTTCGGAAATTCAAATGATGTTTGGGATAATTTTTACATTTTTGTAATACTATTTTTGAATATAAGTTATAAAGACGACTGAGCCCATCAAAACTCTACCTTTGAGAAAGTTCTTATTATATTAAATTTAGGATTCATAGGAATAAATAGTTGAATAATTAAGAAGAATCATTAGATTAAAACAAAATTTTGATTAATTTTTCTCTATTCACTCTTTGTATACGGTGTAATTCAAAAAGAGAAGCAATAGTTTGAATAGAGTCTGAATTATCAATATTATTGAGCTTATAAGATATATTTTGTAAACCAAACTTGACTGACCCGTAATTATTGAGTCAATTCTTTAATTATCGCGAAGTTTCTAATTGAAAGAGGAATAAATCATTCATGAACTTTCATTTGAGTTAACGATTCTTTTGATAATTTCATCTCAAATAAGTTTAGAAACAACTGAAAGTAAATGAAAGAAATCATTAAACTGGTGATTAACCCAGTCTTCTTGATTTCGTTAATGCTTTGAGAGCTTGAGTTAAGGCTAAAGAATCCAACTAAAGAATAGGACTGAATGATCTGCTCCAACTAAAATTTTCTTTATGATCAAAATCAAAGTAAAAATCATCAAATTTTTTTATTTTTTAGAAACAATATTTTGAAATATAAGTTTAATTCATTGAAAAAGCTTGAAAATAATTATAATTAAATATATACTTAAAGTATTTGTTTGGTTAAAAGAACTGTCGAATTTCATTAGTTTTCTGCTTATTTATTAATCTTGTATTGCAAAGGCTTTCTTTATTATACAATAATAGTAGCAAAAGTAATAATATAAATAAATCGAAACATGATGAAGAGCTTAAACTTTTATTACTTATCATTTGACTGAACTTGATTGAGTTATAATGTTTTGCGATTTATTAATCATTATCATTGTATATATTTATCCACTTACAGCTCTGAATTGGTGCCAAAAGATAAAATCATTAGAAAAAGTCAACTAAAAGTGCAATTGATATGATAATGAACATTTTCTTTTATTTTTTCATAATGTATCTATAAACTAATTGCGATAATTTCATTTAATATGATACAAATAAAGTTGATAATTATAATAAAATTTTTAAAATATAATATTTCATTCATAAACAAAAAATATATAAAAAATTAGTTCGTTTATGATTAAAATAATATTTAATGGTTAACTTCTATTCCATTTACGTTAATTGAAATATTTTCAATGTGGTATTTATTTGTCTTGCGTACGAAACTTGAATTCTATCCGGTTCTGAAATCCCAAGTTTTTACTAATTTGTAATGTTCAATATTTAATAATTGAGGTTCAATTAAATAGACCTTAATTCAGAATTCAGCCATAGAATTTAACTTAATTGATACTTAAACTTATCAAATTTAGTTCTTTTTTAAACCACTTACGATTTAGAATCTGATTTTCAGTATCCTCCTAAACATTAAGGCCGAACACTTAAACTAATGGTTGAACTCAATAATTATTGCTATAATTCAATATATTAAAACTTCAATTGTCTAAAATGTTGTTCTCTAACCACATCCTGAAAAGAACCTCTTTATAAACAAGCGAAATGTAAAAATCAATATTTCGCTCAATGACTTACTGAAAAAAACAATGAAAAAAGCTTGAATGTAGAGTAGATCTTATTCTAAATCATTTAGTATTATAAAAGAAAGAATTATGTTTATTAAAAAAGTTGAAAAATCAGATTAAATGTTAATCTGATTTCTATGAAATTGAATTTGAATAGTATGATTTGGTCAATTAGAAGGATAATAGTGTGAAAACCTCGAAAATCGTTTGTGGTTCTGCAATTCTTATTAGGCATTCAATCGAAATACCATCCAAGAAATCATCTATTTAGAGGAAAAATATTCTTTATTTAATGGGGAAAGCCGTGAAATTAATTTTTGTAATTATTTTCTATAATGGTTTCAACGGGGAAAGTGTAAACTTTGAACATGTGTTTTTCCATTTTCTCTGTGAAATAAATAAATGATTTCGATGTCATTTTGATGATCTTTGAGGAAGTTCATTTTAAGCCTTAACTTCAGTTATATCTGGTCTTTTCCAACGAAATTAAGAATATTTTCTTCACTAAAGCGATGAGGGGATGGTATTTCATTTGAATACCTCATTAGAACTGCAGAGCCATAAGCTATTTTCTATATTTTCACACTATTACCCTTTGAATGACTTGGAATCACCTCATCTCGTTTGAAAGAAGGTCGTAATGATAGTCACTTTTGTCAAATATTTTTCATGAGAAGTTAAATAATTAAAAGAGTTTGAATCCAGCTTTAATGATAACTGTTCTGAATTATTTGAAACCTCTTCATATAATTCAAAGCTCAACGCCTTTTTACATAAATTAATTATAACTTAAGATACACTTTAATAATGAATTAATTCAATGTATGATTAATTATTCTTTGATTCAAATAACAAAAGAATCACTTTTCGAATCGATATTTAGTGGAAGAATCGATACTTAATGATTTTTATTAGATTAAAAGTATAATTTAATACATCTATATTCGATATTCAACTTTTGCTCACAATTCAAACAACTCATATATTCACTGATTTATGTTTATTCAATATTTTCAAAAACTGAATTCAATGGAAAACAACGTAAAGTACTATTGAAGAGAAGAGAGGTATCGTGCAATTGAAATGAAAAAGTGATGGCACGCAATGTGATCATTGAATCGAATTAATATTCAACATTTGCATATATTTCATTAATTAGCCTCTAATGCAGTGACCAAACGATTAAATTGCTTTCTCTATGCAATGCTATTACACAATGATATCGATTGAGTAAATCTGTAATAATGATGATGTTATAGAAAATATAGCATTTTAGACCTTTAAATCAAAGAGTCATTCTTTAATTTTTCATGAATAAAAAATTCCGAAAACTATTGCTATTATTTTCAACAACAAAAACTTTTTTCACAATAAATATTTGTATAAACTGTCGATATTAAGAGTAATGCTGTGAATAAGACATCTGCTTCGCTATAGAGTTATTGTTAAGGTTAATGCGAACTAAAATAGATTTATTCGATAGCATTCTCATACCATTACTCTTATTTTGAAATAATTTTATATCTTTAGAACAAGTTTTTTCGTCGGATAAGTTTCTTGTATTTTCTGAAAATGAAATGTTCTTACAATTTATAAAAAGCAATATTATATTCTGTTTTATTCCTTTCTATTTCTGCTTTTTATACTATGTTTAATAGTACTCGAATTGAAGGCAATAATCATTTATACAAATTGTCAGAAGAAAGACCTCCTTTTTCTTGTTAAACACAAACGATATCAGATTAAGGCTCACTTCACCTAAAAAATCATCAATACTTTTGTAGTTTAGAATAAATCTAAAACCTCTCTCATGTTCAGCTTGTATTTGAATATTATTTATTAAAATAATAATTTTTTT
>JAQFXV010001755.1:0-12370 GCA_034694065.1 Camisia spinifer | reverse complement strand
TGTTCAATTTTATTATTGTTTTTAATAACATTTATGTTTTGATAGAACTTTTCAATTATAATTCGTTTGTTTAATTAGCTCAATGATTGTTTCAACATTTTGCACATTTCCTACAAATTCACAAATTATTAGAATAATATCAATGACAGAATCGAAATTTCTAAATATTTGCATCAAATTCCCAGAAGGGTTACAGAGGGGTATTTTCAAAAGCGTTCAGAGGAATTTGAAATTTTCACTTATACGCGAAGTTTCCAAAATTTTATCAGAGAGAGAGAGAGAGAGAGAGAGAGAGAGAGAGAGAGAGAGAGAACGGGTTATTCCATGTGTTCTCTATCTGTCATTTTCCTGGAATAATAGGCAGAGAATTCATAAATTTTTTCCTCTAAATCAAAAGTTTGATACATACTGTATATAAGAGTAGAGTTAATGCAAAGCATTTTACCGATTATTAGTTATCGAAAAAAATATTATTGAACTTTAAAACGAGTTATTTAATAAATTAAGTCCTTCGTGAGAATTGTATTTATTCATTCAATAATAATTACAAATGCTCTGCACTTTCATTACTTGTTGACTGTGTTCGAAAGAATTTGAAATATTTCACATTTTGGTATTGAAAACATACTTAAAAATTTGCATAAAATGATTTCATTTTAATTTGCATTTGAATGAATGTTTGAATATAAAGTACAATAAATATAAAATAAATTAAAATTGATTATCTATTATAGAAAGAGAAGTTTCACACACATCTCGCTGTCATATATATTGAAAACATAGTAAAACTGATAAAATCTGATGGCATTGAGTCTCAGATTGTTAAAGATTTAAGAGAAAAGTTGAAAAATTTGTTGCGTGAATCGTCTCTATATAGAGTTCAATTAGTTTTGGGAAAAACAATTGAAGCAAAATTGCATTATGAATGTGCTCTTCTTTATGGAAAATTAGGTGAACACGAAAAAACTTTGAGTATATTTGTAGAACAGTTAGAAGACTATAAACTAGCGGAACAGTATTGTCTTGAGCTCTACTCTGGAGGAAACGATTTAAAAGAAAGATATAAATTATTTCATACTCTGCTTGGGATTTATCTGGATCTGAGTCACAGGTTTTCACAGCTCTTACTTTTGATCTTAATATAAACTTTATTTATTTTGTTTTTCTATTAATATTAAAGAAATGTCACAAATCTAGTCACTCCTGCCCTGGAATTACTTAATAATGAAGTGACAGAATTCGATACAATAAAAGTGTTGGAATTAATACCTGAAAATTGGTCGGTTTCTATTGTTGAACAATTTCTAAATAAAGGAATTCGTCGTTCAATGCATCGATTGCGCCAATCATTGGTAGCTAAAGGTTTGGTCAAAACTGAGAATAGAATAGTTAAGCAACAAAAACTTATGACAGAACGAAAGTATCTATTTTTGAATGAAGACAGGTTTGCATTCTTATTAATACTTGTTTTTCAGTTATTTTCTAATACATAACTCATATTTTGTTTAGAGTTTGTACTGTTTGCCGAACGAATATAACTGAACCCGAATTTATTTGGTTTCCATCATTCGAAATAGTATTACATCCTTATTGTGGTAAAGGTTTAGCTATTAATTCAAACAAAATATCTTAAAAATTGTTTATTATTTCGAAATTCATTCCAATTATCAACTCTTTATTCATTATTTTATGAATGGATTTCAATCAATCAATCAATTAATTTATTGTTCGATAAGTTTAGTTCAAAACTTTTATAACGAAACTTTCTTGTTATTTATCGGTATTTTATAATACATTTATTATTTTATTTCACTTTCTATTCAGTAAAATATTTCTTACAAATTATTAATTGACTCGAATAATAATTATCGTTGTTTTGAATTTGAAAATATATTTTATTGTAAACGACATGTTCTTAATAAACGAATCATTTGATAAATAATAATTAATTTTTGAGGTCAGAATTAACATATTTAGTACAAGAATACTATTTAAATAATTATCTTTATAGATAATGAGTAGTTATTTAAGTATTTAGGCATTCAGAATAATTGTCATTTTATATAATAAATGTCTTGTTGTTTAAATTGGTTGCAAAAATATGAAAAAGTTGTTTTTCTAAAGGTATGTCAACTTTACCAAAATATTTTCATAATATTTGACAGTATTCTTAACTTTTTAGTGAAAGTTAATATAATGCAAAACTTATAACCTAAAAATTATTGAGAATTGAATTCCCACTTATATTATGATCGTTTTATGCAATACTTTGAAAACACCTTCAAATTTATTAAAAGTTTTGAATTCGTGAAAACGAAGTTTTCTAAAAGAACGAAACAAAGACACTTTAATTGAAAATTCATGCGTTCTCTATTTCCTTAATTTAATCAAATTTCAATTGAAAGTTATGGTTACCCTTAACTATGATTCACTGTATGTATGAATGTTTGAATCATAAAAAATAGGTCTACAGGTAAGTAGTGATAAAAGATGTTTATTGAGGTGCTATTCAATTGCTTCACTATTAAACTATTTGAGCTCAAAACTGAAGCTCACATTACTATGAAATTGCTTTACGACTAACGCATGCGTTGTCAGGAATTGTCATCAGATGAAAAACGATTTGAGAGAAAAAGTAGAAAACTTGTTTTCAATGAGTCTTTAGAGTGAGCCATGTTTTAGAGGTTCAGTCTTTGAACAACTTATAAACTATTATTATAACTTTGTTAGTAATATATCTAAACCTGAAGAAGAGTTTATTTTAATCGCTTCTTGTATTGAACGCCTTATATTTGCCACACATTTGCTCTTATTATTAATTATTTTGATTTAATTTAAATTACTTTTGAAACAAACGATTATTTTATAGCCTATAAAAATAGTTTGATATCAACTTAAATATTATTATTATTTAAAATAAAGTTTTGTAAATAAGTAATAATAATAATAATAACTAATAGTAATAATGGATCAAAACAGTGATGAATCGAATCCATGTCCACGTCTTTGTCATTTAATAAAATGGCCAGATTTTGATGGCTATGGTTTTAATTTACACGCAGAGAAAGCGAAAAGTGGTCAATATATCGGTAAAGTAGATGATGATTCACCCGCACAAATGGCGGGTCTTAGAGAAGGCGATCGTATTATTGAAGTAAATTTGGTCAATATTTCAAATGAAAATCATCGACAAGTTGTCGAACGCATTAAATCCATTCCGAACGAAACAAAGCTATTAGTGATCGACGAATCGGCCGATAAATGGTATAAAGAAAACAAAATGATTGTCAAAAGTTCTCAATCGAATGTAATTCACTACAAAACACCAGTTCCGCGACCTCTTCATCATAAAGATTTCACACCTTCGACAACGCCTACTATTAATACTATTAATGGAGATCAAGATAACGATAACCTTAATGAAAATGAACATCAAATCAATGATAATATTAATGGAAATACAAATGGAATCAAACATAACGCTGAAATCAATCATAAAACTAACGGAACGATTACTGCTAGAGAAGACTCTCCTGTTTTGGTGAGCATTATATCTATTTGTTTATCGATAATATTTTTCATTTACCGGTAATTTATTTATCTATTTTGTGGTAGAAGTTATTCTCTTCTCAAGCAATCAATTATTTTGATTGATATATGAGTTTTCGTTCCGTATTTACACATATTAAAGCTTTAACTAAATGACTAATCTTTCAAAAGTAATTGAAAAACAATCAAAACAAGTGAAGAGTTTATGGAAATAACTTAAGAATTGAATTCGTTATTAAACAACATTTTTTCCTCAATAATTTCCCTGTAATGGCCTTGTCTTTCAAATGCATGACTACATATTCACATAACTAATATTCACTATTTATTATTCATTTGCATTCACTTTAAAGCTCTGCAAAAACACTTCGGAATCTTTACGCTATTCTTCCTTTTGTTAATAAATCAACAAAACAAATGGTTAGCATTTGTGAAGAAGTTCTTTAAGCTAATGAGAGTTAATGTATAATAACGTCAGTCCTATTTCCGTACTTATCAAATGGCTCTTCATTTCATTGCAACCATATTTGAATTTAAATTTCATTTTATTATCAAATGTTTAAACAATTATCTAAAAATGCAAATAAAAACCCAATTCTTCTGAAATATTTGCTACCTTTCAAATAACCTTAATTACTATTATATCAGTTGAATTCCATTCAAATATCAAATATATGTCATAAAGTCTTATTTGTGGGACGATTTCATATAATATACGGTTCGGTTTTGTTGCCATTAATTCTATTTATATTAAATGTTGCATAAAATTGTTCACTTCTATCAAAACCACAAAGAGTTGGCTTTAATGTTGAGTTTAAACCCACAAAAATTACTTCACTTTTAATGGAAGCATTCGTTGACTTAGATCTCAAAAATGACTCATTAATGATATGTTTCTAATTTCTTAAACAATTGCTATTTAAATGAGAGTTTTGATTGAGTTTTGTTTATGATTAAATGGGCGAACATTTAAGATAACAAAGATATGCATAAAATTCAATTTCAATCTTACAAAAAATTCATTTAAACGCCTATCAAATGATATATTCGTTTTTATGATCGAATCATTTGACTAAAAAAGTGCAATCTTTCAGAGAAAACGGAAATAATTTTTGATGATATTTATAATTTATATGATGCTATATTTGTTGGTTTTATAATTACAAAAATTAATTATAGGATTGATGCGGGACTTGACTATTAACTGATATTTAAACAATAATACGCCTACAGATAGATATTTACTTTAATGTAATGCTGAGAACTTTGCGCTTATATTTCACACTTAAAACAAATTATCACGAGTGATAAATGCTGGCAATAACTTAATAACTTTTATATAACTTTGTTTTTATACCATTATTGTGATAGTCGAACAATTTATTGCTTTTGACCTATAAAATAATTAATCGAAATCGAAATATCATAAGTTTTCAAAATCACTCATTTGTAAAAAGAGCTGACAATTGAGACTATAATAACTCTGACTTATAATCAATTTTAACTACGATTCGCCACAAATAATATTTATTTCTATGAAAAAATTTGACAAATTATTTGCATCTCATTATAAAACAAATTTAATGTTGGGATCAAATCGAGTTTACCTTTCCTTACAATCACTCATTCAATAATTGATTTTGTTTTCCTTTAAGCTATTTTTTCGTTTGATTATTACAGGAAAAGATTTTATCACTTTTCTTATTCTATTTTTGAAATAAATCGAAAAATGAAAGGTATATCGGATTTCTTCGTAGAAAGGATTAACTTGTGATAAGTTTAGATCTCATAACTTCAGTGTTTTTGCAAAACCTCATCACATCATTAATGTATTTGTGCATATGTTTATGTATTGATACGTATGTATAGTATATTCAGCTGATATTTCAGAATTAATTTTCATGTCAATGTCATTACTTTTACAACAACTAAATCAAAAGGCAAATACTTGGACACCCTTTTTATCGATTATATTCGCACAAATCAATTGAATATTTATATAAGTTTACAAAATTGATAACTTAAAGCGTTATAATACTAAACATTAATAATTGGAAGCATTGCACAAATTATCAGTTATAATAAATCGATTTCAGATATGTTAGTATTTTTCTAGTTTGAAAACAATTATTCATTCTCTCACTTATAATCGTTTACAAATTCTATTAATCATATATTTATGTAATAATTAAACGAAATCATAAGTCTCGATAATTAACAAAATTCCAATTCATATTAAAAACCTCTGAATTAAAGTAATTAACTTTTATAATAATAAGAAATTAAATAATGCACTAAATATTCATCGATTTTCACAATTGATTGAAGACTTATCTTTTCAAATGGAATGTTGAGAATGAAACCAAAAATGTGCCAAATTTTTAACTTAATTAAGCATTAAATTGAAGTTGAGCTCAATATTTAAACATGTTTATAATCATAGTTCAACTCTATTTATTCTTCAAAAAAATGAAGTCTGTTTTGTAAACTAAAAACATTTATGAAAAAATTATTATTGCTTTCATTATTTGAATACTAGTCTAGTCTTCACAGCAAATATTCGACAAATTTGGGTTAAAGTCTTTAAATTAAGCATTTTTTATGCTATTATTTTATGTGATTTTTTATACATTTATAACTCATCTTAATTATGCTTTTTTAGTAAACAAATCAATTTATTTTTAAGTCTAAATTCAATCCAATTAAATAAACTGCAATACAATGAAAAGTTGATTGTTTTATTTGACTTAATTATTCAGTAGTCATAAACTTAGATTTCAAATAATAATAATGATAATAATGAAGTGACAAAAAGGCACTCATTATTATTTACTCATTATAAATGTGATTAAATATTCTAATCATTAACTTATCTATTGATTAAGTTGTCTGAATATTTGCTTTAAAGCCAAACCCAGACAACCATCTCTACAATTGAAAATTTTTCTGAATTCTTTGCGTTCAAGAATTATATTCAATTATTTAGTAAAAAGAAGTGATTAACTCAAAGTTAGACATTTTTTAACTTATAGCAAATGTTCTACTTTTAATAGTTTGATGCAAATCATCACTTATTGTCAAATTTCAATTAAGTCAAGTGTGTTGAGGAAGAAAAGCATTTTACATGATTTCGCGTCTTTTAAATTATGTCACAAACAATTTTTAGATGATTTATTGGTAACTTTTATATAAAAAACGAATTGAGCCAAAATTAGTTGATCAATGTTTTAAAATTAAATTAAAGCTAAAAGTGTAAACACAAATCAAAGTTTTGACAAACAATTCAAAATATTGTCAAATTTCATAAATTCTTAAACTGAAAATGTTTTCATGTTTTTAAACGGAGATTTGCTTTAAAGCTAAAGCTGAAAAATGCCATTTCTTTGACCAATTCATCTCAGCTCAAACTCATGGGCCGAAAGCTCAGCTCAATTTATCAACTGTTGAATAATATATTCTCTTTTAAAATTGAGAAAACAGTCGATTACTACTATTTTCATTTTTTATTGTTCATTTTCGAGTGAAGTTAAAACTTTCAATTGAAAATATAGTTATTTTCACTCAAATTTTTAGAATCTTATTTATAGTGATATCAGTTGACATCAAAATTAGTTTAACTCACAGCTCAAGCTTAGGGTTATTGAGCTGTTTGGCTTTCACTAGTGATGGTCTTATCTGAAAAACGATGTTTTACACTATAAATACACGAATTTATTGAAAATAGTTCTCGTATTTACCTTTAATTTCTTTTTAGACAGTAATGCAGAAAATTGAGAGTAGAATATGTCATAACTGGTTTAAAGTGTATATATTTAATGAAGTTCTAATGGCTATAAGTTTTATTATTTCTGTAAATACTATTTTTGGTCTTTTAGGTTGCGTTTATGTTCTACTTATGTTCCACAAACCTATTTATATATTTATTGTCTCTTAAACTTAAGTTAAATACTCTTTATATTTCTGTGTCTGATATACACTACAATTAAATAGTTTTCAAATCTTTACAATTGATTATTTTTTATCTGAATCCATATTTTTATGCAAATAAAATCTTCTATAAAGTGAATCGAATAATATTATTATTAAACTTCATTTTATCGAAAATGCCAAAAGTGTTGTCAAATTAGCTTTAATTATCAGATAATGATTATTATATATAATAAAAGCTGCTGTAAATTCATATCAGGTTATATAGATATAATCATATTTTTTTACTTATTATAGTTATTACGTAAAGAGAAGGCATTCTAATGTACTGTAGTTTTCATATGACTTTTTTAGGATTAGTTTATCGGAAGAGTTGATCTTTATTACGATTGAATTTTGAGTGTGTATTTTATAATTTACAACAAAACACGAATAATAATAATTTGCAATCGTTTCTCTGTCAAAAATTATTCCATTTAATGTAATGTATATCATAACAGAAGTCCAATGCATGCAATTTAATATGATTTTTGCTAAACTACATGTTAAACTTGTTCGGCTTTGTCTTGAAATACGAAGATTTGCCATCTTTTTATCATTCCTTTGCATATCTAAAAACTTTTTTTATCGATTTGTTTGTAATAAATTGACTCAATTCTGTTCCAACTTTTACAATAAGATCAAAATTGAGATAAAAACACATGATTTATTCAACAAGTATTATTTACTTTTTTGTCGTGACTTTTGCCAAACTTTCAATTGTTGCTCATCAAAGCAAAGTTTAATCAAAACAACATATTTTTTATTTATACTGTAAGTAACATTTCATAATCTAATATTTTCATCATTTTTCGCTTAATATCAAAAATTCAGCTCAGATTTAACTGAAATTATTGTTATTCAAAGCGATGAAAGTTTGCAAAATTAGCATTTTCTCTAACTCTATCCAAATCTATTTAACCAAATTTTATTATGTTTTAATGTCTGCATCTGTTTAGGCACTAATTTCTATTTTCTTTAACTAATCGATTGATTGACATTTGGTTCTGGATTTGAAGTTCTTTCAAAAGTGGATTTCAGTAATAAAACGCTAATTATGCCGAATATTTGAAACAAAAATCAAATGATGGATGAAAAATGAGTTCAAACTCGTCTATTAATAACTTGAAAAATACTGAATTTTAAATGACTTATTTTAACCTTAACTTAAATATTTCATGATTTTGTTTAATTGTAATGTTAAAGAGTTATGCATTGGTATCGATTGGTAGCACTCAAACAAATGCCACATTTATTTAATTTATTTTATAAAACTCTTTTCATCTAAAAATTTGGTCAATTTTTGATGAGAACTGCAAAATAGTTTCCATGAGTTCTTATTTTATATCATTTTAAATAATGATGAAGTTTTACTTTCAGTTACTTTCGCGAAAATTATTATCCGTCAGGTTTTCTGAATCAGTTTTCATTTATTTCAGCAAAAATCTTTTTTAATCAATTAAACATCAGCTTAAGTTTGTTTTACAAGCCATCAAAAATGGTTAAAACTTCATTTCTATCAAATAAATAGTTTTAATTAGAATTACAATTAGTTTTTATATTAATTTATTAAAAATTAGTTAAAGAAATAATTAATGAATATTTGTAATTGAATAGGAAAACGGTGAAAATGGTGAGAACGGTGAAAATGGTGAAAATATTGAAAATGGTGCCAATGGTTCGTCTCGTGGCTCAACTCCGCAAAGTATGACCCGATCACAGGTCACGTCAACCGAATCGATGCATAATAACCGTCCATCAAGTGGTGGCAGTAATAATAATAGTAATACAAACGCTTCAATTCCAGGCTCTCCGACATCGAGTAAAAGTGGTTCCAGTTTTAGCGGTCCTTCACGTCAATTGAGTGAAAGCGGCGCTGATTTGAATCTTAATATGAGTGCTTCCGAAATGAGACAAATCTTGGCTCAAAGGAAAAAACACGACGCGAAGAAAGCACAGATCGATTTGAAGCAAAAATATGAAATAATTCAACAGATGTAGACTTTTCTCATTCCTTTATATTTAGCAAGAATTCGACCAAAAACAGGACTCACAACAAATCACAAATTCAATCATTTTATTTGAATCTTAATAGCTTTCAAATAATTTAATTGTATTTAATCTGTTGTGCAATTCCTGTGCCATGACTTTGATTCTAATTCTAATATAAATTCAATTCAAAACATTTTTAATTAAATTTCTTGTCGACTGAAAATTCGTCAAAACATTAATGCGATGAATATTGAATCCAAGCATTGATAACATCATTAATTGATTTTTGGTTTATTGCATAATCTGAATGAAACGTTTGAACCACTGAATGAAGATTTTCATAACTTTACAGCTTATTAAACGTCTATTTTTTTAAACTTTATTAAAGTTAAGTTTATTTCGATTACATTTTATAAACTTAAACATATACTAAAGTATAATAGAATTCTATTTATTCTTATTATTAATCAGAATAGAAATATTGAATTCCATTTATTCTTGAATTTAATTATTTTAATGTTTTCAAAATATATGTATTAAAACTCTTGTCGTTTTATTTTTAAAATTATTGTGAAAAAGGGTTGATTTGAGGCCAAAGATGTTATGAAGATTTGATACAAATTCTTTTCATTAATGAACAAATACATAGTTAAACGTGAAAATAATTTTTTTTCACTTCAATATTTGGTTTTCCATAAAATGGTTAATATTATGGCTTATTTTTTCACTAAAACTGATAATAATTCTAATTTTTGGTTAATTATTTTGACATACAATTGATTTCTATAATTGTAAGATAACAAGAATTGTCTTATGAAATATGATATTAATATTTATATAAATTATAAAAACCTACAAAAACTGATGCATTCCCTAAAGTTTTATAATGAAAGTAATTTAAAGTCAGACAAACTATTTATTAATTTTTTGGAATCAATTTGAAATATAATTAAACAGTAAAACATTTAAAATAACTCAATAATAAGAAAATTTTGTTTCTTTATGAAAAAGTTTCACTCTTTTATATTAAGTGTGAAAAGTTTTTATGAAAAATGAATTTAAGGATAGATTTTGTTGATCATATTCATTGGACAATACTTGTAAACTACTTTATTTTTGGTAATTAAGGCTTTCTTTAGTCCACCAACAATTGCCTTCTTATACCTGATGTGCCTTTTATTATGTTTGATATAAATATCGCGATAATAACCTTATGATTACATTATATATTATTGCAAACCTTTTTGTAAAATTAAAGTTGTTTTAAAATAAATATTTTGCCCAAATAATGAAAATCTATATTCCATTTTCCATTTAATTTGCTTCAAAACTTAGTTTGCGATTGTGTTCATCTTAAAAACGCTTTTCAATTCAAATATCAGAATTTTTCTATTAGTCTGTATTAGAGTTCAGACTCGAAATCCTATTCCGAAAGTTAATCCTATATTTGATTTCAGAAATAATTAATTTAGAATTATGTAATTGTTAAAGGAAAACATAATTAGAAATAACTTATTAACACTTATCTATGAATATCTGACCTAAAAAACATGTTTTCAAAGCATTTAAAACTTCTGCACAATATTCAAGCCATTAATTTATACAAATAGTTATTTAAGTGTGATTAATGTCTGTAATCAAATAATACAAATTTATTGTATGGTCATTCGTGTGATACTACAAATTCATTAATTTGGTCAAAATAAAAAACGAGAATAAGTAGCCGGAAGAAGAATTACTAAGTTAGTATCAAAATAAATAATTTGAGATAGTTAATATTTAATGACCCTTTTAATTCTTGAACTCAATCAAAAAATTCATAACTGAGAAAATACGTTTCAGAAAAAGAGAATCTCGAGAAATGAGTGTTTCATAAAACTGTAAATTACACTTTTGTCTATAGCTTTCGCTGTTTTACACTAATAACATATTTTATTTATTATCTGGTTTCATAATTAAGATAAACTAGCCTCGGAGCCTGTGCTAAAGCACGGTCAAAATTTGGGCCTATCCATAAATTACGTCTTTAAAATTTTCGACTTAATTTATTAATAGACCTTGCACCTCCTCAGGTCATACTGGTTCTAATGATACCGGTCTTATATCTGTATCATATCCAAGAGCCGAGTCTATAGCCGGTCAAACAGACAGACAGACAAACTTTTGAATAATATAATATAGATTCCATTAGATTCTAAGGTTTTTTTAAATTAAGAATCACTCACATCCCAGACGTAAACAGGAAACTGAGTGAAATTCAAAATTTGGGAAGAATGTGAGTCTCAAAGTTAATAAATTTAGACACACTCATAACTGTATGAATCAATGTGTTCTCATAAAACTGGAATTGAAAATTCAGAGTTCTCACAGAAAATTGTGTTTAAGGGCTTCATCATTTAATTTGTTTAATCTAATCAGTTATATCTTAATGAATTATAAAAGCTATTTATTAATGAATCCACTAAAAGCTTTTTTCTGTTTTTCAAAGTTTGAAAGAAATATTTTTGAATGATTGACATATTGGAAAATTATAAGTTTTATCTAGAAATGATGTTTTTTCGGAAAATACCAGTGACCACAATTTTATTTTTAGTCTGATGTTATTTTAATGAAATTAAGTTCTCACTTATCTTAAACATATATTAATCTCGAATTAAACAAACTGATGTGCAGCCAATTTATTTTCTTTTGATTAAAATGAAAAGTTTTGAATCAAAATCGAATTCCAGGTCTAGTATATAAATGAGGCTGAATTGTTTTGCAGGATATAAGTCTATCTTTATTGGAAAAAAACTCACTAATGAAATTTTTTTTATATGTATTATGAATAGTAAGTTAACCAACATTAGGACTGAGAGAAGAA
>JAQFXV010001754.1:0-12373 GCA_034694065.1 Camisia spinifer | reverse complement strand
GACTTTTCTGAAAATTTCTAAGTCTTATCAGTATTACTGTTCAGTTCAATTACATGCTAATATGCAACTTACTGTACATCAAAAGAGATCTTAATATACAGAGACTTGAATTACAAATGATTGGTATAAAGTTTAATTCGAAAATCAACAATTTTTGTTAAAAATTGTATTAAAAACGAACAAATTTTCACAGATTTTGGTGGTTTCGTTCTGTACTTACATATCCTTAACACTAACAATAAAACTGGAATAAATACAGTTTTCCTTTAAATTTTGTTGAAGAGTTTATCACATTTTTGAATTCTTGTTTGAGGAATTATAATGATAACTGTATTTTCAAAAACAACTGATTTGAGACAACTTTGCTGAAAAATTGATCACAATCATTACTTTTTCAAAGTTTTCTGACCTCTCAATAATTTTCTATTTTTGATTGTATTCAATTCCAATACGGGTACTCTATATTTATAGTTGGGATCAGATTTACTAAAATTTGCCTTAGTATGAAGCTTCTAATTATTTTTGTATGCTTTCTATTCATTTAGAATTTGACACATTTGAAACAATAAAAACAATTTCATCGAACCTTAACATATCTTTGGTCTCTAAGCCATCTACTTTCATAAATTTGATGACCACCGGCAGCATTAATTATACCAAATTTAGACGCATAGCCGACATCGTGAACAAACTCTGTAACCATATAACCTGCTCCCAGTGTTAAGTATCTTAAGTGCCGTTTATGACTTGTCCATCGATAGTAATAAACATCTTCGATATTTTTGTCGGGAACCTCAACAAATGGTATGTTATTTATGAACCATTGTTTCTCTGCATAACCAATTAATTTAGAATCTTTATTCACAAAATTAGTGCCTTCGCTATAGGAGACACTTAACGAAAATAATAAAGCGCATAAAACCAAAATACAGTTATTCATTTTGCAAACTAAAATTATTTAAGATACACTAATGCATTCAATGCATAATGATACTTCAATAATATTCAATTAAAGTGTTTTTTCAAACTGATACGCTTGAGAAGTGAAATGTGTTTACATAATCAATTAAATAAGCAAGAAGTGTAATTGACTTGTTGCTACTGTATCTATTGTGGTAATCAAATAATTTTCATCAATTTTTAAAATTTATTTTTGGTCAAACTATTTATTGGACTATTTTAATTTTTATTTAAATATTATTGATGGAGTTGTTTTATTATGAATTTTTTTCTTCAAGAAACAAAGATTTAACAGTAATAAGTAATTTCATTTTTATTTATTCTTAATATTCATGAATAAATGAGTTTTGATTTACAACTAGAATGAAATGTTTTAAAATAGCAAAATTGAACGACAATAACTCGGTTATACATAAGAGTTACTTTTATCGTTGCATGAATCGCTTTGGATTAATATAACAGTATAAGAAACTGACAAACCAATCACCTAGTAAAAAAGTTATTTTTAAAAAAGGATATATTTTACGGATTCTTGATCTAATTTACCGATAGAATCATTGATTTTCCAATTGAGAAATATCCGCTCGCAGTTATTGTTTGAATCTTTGACTCATTTCTAAGTGATAGCATCTATAAAATAAAAGTTTATCGGATTTTATATAGCAATATATTCAAGTTAATGATGTTCCTCTTTACAATATCGAATTAGAATCTAAGCAAAATGAGAAGTTCAAAGTTTAAATTCAAAGAGAATAAAATTGAATATAAGAATTTTGAGTATGGAAAACAAGACAACAAATTGAAATTCTAGAAAGAGAATCATCATCATTGATAGTTTCAGTTATTAAAATATATATTCTTATGATAACTAATTATAATAAAAAATTACTGCTATTCTTGATTCAATTCCATCGAATAAATCCAATTTTTCGAACAAATTCATAGATTCCTTATTCTGATAAAGAGAATGATAGAGTCAAGTATTGAAGAATTATTTACAATTTTCAGAAATCATCGAATAGACCTTTGTGTTAATGCTCTCAGCAAACGAAGTAATGAGTAAAAGTTGCAAAAATGTAGTTATCATTGAATAAAATGGTATAACAAGAACCGCATAAGTAGTATTTACGATTGCAGTTCCAATATAATTAAAGAAGAAATAAGAGCTTATTATGAATTGTATGGTTGAAATACAGCAATGAATCATTAAAAGAGGGGATAAAATACTGCTTATTTCTGTAATCATTGTTTGAATTCTCAAAAATTTATTTTTAATATACTTAATATCACTTATTGTTAATGCTATTGAAGTGAATTGTAAAACATTTTCATTGAATAATTTCTGCAAATTTATAACATCATAAGTTAGATAAATATAGTAAAAATATACTGAAAATAAATGAATATAATAGTAAAACTCAATAAAAAAGCCCCAAAACAAATAATGCGGGAAATAAGCAATACTACTCGTAAATAAATCTAAAATCAAAAATCCCATTAGAAAAGAATAAATAAAATAACGTAATTTTTTCAGTCTAATGAACGATTTCATGCCATTTGTATCCAATCTTAATGTAAATGATCTTAGACTGCAAACTAATTCATTCAATTGATTGGCTCTATAACTAAGCAAAATGCTCGACAGAATAGCTACAGAAACTCTCATCAAAATGCTTGAGTGGAATATTATTTTTTTACTCTTGGATCTAAAAGCTAAATAAACGTCGTTTAAAATGAATGACGAATAAATGATAATTTGATATGAAATGAATAGAATTAATTTCCATATGTTCTTCGTTGAGCTCTTTCTCAAGTCTACTAAATTGGTAACACCGAAAAATTGATGGATTTTAATAATTAAATTAAAGCTGTCATCAATTGCTTGAACATCATTCCTTTTGCCTCTTTGATCAACTGATTTAGAATCCATTTAAACTTTAAATTACTAAAATTCACTATCAATATATTCACGTATTTAATAAAATGGTTTGAGATCATTTATGAGAGTCAATTTATATTTGCTATGAAAATTTTATTCATATTATCGCATCTCTATAGAAACTTAGCAAATAATTTAAACTCAAACACTTTTAGTTGATTGAGATTTCATCATATCTATGAATAAACAAAAGCAAATCGATTTTTAATCTTCAGTTATGTATAGTTCAATAAATACAAGAAAAGTTTAAAATTGAAGCTTCTTACTTTTTAAGTTGATAGGTTAGAAATTGGGCATCATTTTATCAATTGATTCAGAATTTTTAATTCATTGATTTGATAAAATAATTAATTTAAATATAAGTCCTATATTTCAAAGTTATTCTTACATTGAAGGGCTTTAAACACCCAGAAAAATACAGATGAGGTCTCTTAACGACAATTAACATAGCTATGAGTTTTGGTGAAGAATTTTGAATTATAAAGTATTGTCATTTAAACTGAATTCTTAACTGATTGCTTTGATGAAAAAATATTATGAAGAGAGTTACAACATTATAAATTTTAATTTATAATAGTCTAATAAATTGAACAAAATTTTCTAAATTGAATTCAGAAATTGGTACTCATGACTGCTTCAAACATAACGTATATTTCAAAGCAGTTCTAACATTGAAGAATGTAAAACATTTATTCAAGACTGAAAACATGTATTAAGTTATTGGATATAATCATTTAAAAGGGTTAACATTATTAAAAGGTTTTCAATATAAGTTAATAAACTTTTTTAATGTCTTCTTTTTCTTGTTCAATCTGTGCTTCTTTTTTCGGTATCGCAAATAAACTCATTATTCCTCTAACATTATCCATAATATATTTAGTATTCATGTGATCGATATAATTAACAGCAATATAACAACAAAAGGATATTAAAGTGAATATAATGAGAGCTACGATGAACTGAATACTGTTCAAAGAGATTGAGAGGACAATAAATGCCAGTATGAATGATAAGATTAGTGCCAAAGTTATCCATTTAGTTGCTATGTTGTGATGTTGTGCTGTTGCTATTGTCCGCTATATTCAAGTGAATAATAAGTTAATAAAAATATTTATTTCTAATCAGAAATTTAAATGCAAAAAAATATTTCAAATGAGTAAAAAATAAGCTTCAGTTTCTGATAATGATCTTCAAATCCTACATAACTTGATAAATAGAGCCTAAAGAACAGAATAAACCATATATATTGTTGAAGACAAAATATTTTGTTATAATTTTCACGCATTACTTGAAAATTCTTAATTTCTTATTCAATATTTAATTTGCATCTAAACTTCTAAAGAAAGAAAGTGTTTGTTTAAGGTTAAAATTTATTAGTCTAACAACACGTAATCCTAATTGAAATTACCTCAAAATTATCGATAACTCGACTTCGGTTCTCACTATCATTGGCCTCAGCAGACAATTCAAGTTTGCCCGTAGTTTTGTTCGGACGGATCGTGAGTCCACTCATTATTTAGTATCAATTATCAAATAATAGAGAAAATTCAAACTTTAATTCAAAATAAGTTTAACAAATGTTTGTGAACTTTCTTCTTCTTTCTTATTTTTATTAACACTCGAAATCATTATCGTATTTAAGACTTGTTGTCAGGTTTCTAAGATCCCAAAATAGTAATAATCTTGAAAATAAAGATAATTTCATTAGTCATATGCTTATAGTTATCTTGAACTCAAATATGAGATCTTTCTGTTATTGTTATAATATATGCAAATAAAAATTTGATAATAAAGTAATGATTGTGTTTGAGATTTCTATAATTTAAAGATCAAGAGCAAAGCAATAAAGTTTTTATTGTTTTCATTGCAAATAATTAATCAAATTATATGAAAATTATTAGAAATATGTATAAAAATAAAACATTTGCCTGTTTCGCGATATCCTGCCTGAGCTTTTTTGTAATATTCTGTGTTCATTATGAAGAAATTGAAAATTATTTAGGAATAAATAGACGAAATGATGGCGTATCGAAAGATGAAGAAAATTATACTGTGAGTAAATTTTAATGCGTTTCATTATATTTAATCTTAGAAAATAGTTTACATTTAACAACCTTAACTTGATTATAGTCTAACTATTTTATAACTATTGTCACAGGAAATTTCTGCAACTCAATTATTTCTTCTTTAAATTCTTTTTTAAATTTCAAAGGCTTAAAAAAATATTTGATATTATTTTAAGTCATGTCAGTACAGTGCGGGGCGGGAGGCGTGCATACAATAGGGGTCTTCGGTTAAGGCTATATTATTTTTTACGTTAAAACTCAAATTATGTTTACTCAAAAACTTTTATTATTTAGCATTTAAATATGAAATATTATTCAAATATCAAACAACTTAATGCTATGAATCAACTAAATAACAAATTAAACATTTTTAACCTTCGATAGTAATAACTGAACTGCTCTTTTTCATTAAATGTTAAATACAAAATGTGTGTTCTTTATAATGTGAGTCAATCTGTACTAAAACCTTAACATCATGCTTAGTCAATATAATAATAGTTTATCAAAGACCAGAACTTTACATTGATCGCCTCAAATTCTCATAAGACGTACTAAAACATGTTAAATAATCAAATAAAGTTATTTAAATTCTGAAAATCTAAATTTAATTTTATTATCTTAAAGTGGAGGACAAACTTCGAAGATAATGAAGAAATGTTAGATACGAGTTATCAAAATAATACTGAAACATGTGTGAAAGATCATGAAAATAACTCTGATATCGAGAATGATGAAAATCAGACCATTTTATCCACAATGAATGATAATCTTACCGCTGAACAGATTTTCATAAAAACTCTGATCGTTGATAAAAGTGAAAGAATTGAAAATTTATTGAGCAATTTAAATACAAAATATGTTGATTTCAAAAATGAATTCAATCAATTATCAAATAAAAAATCTGTTGTTGAAGAAGAAGTTCAAAAGATAGCTAATAAACAAGTTCTTATGGAGAATGATATATTTGAAGTTCTTGACAATCAGCTCAGATTTGAACAAATTTTAATTGATATACAAAAGAACCAGAAGAAGATGCAGATCGATATCATGCAAATTATTGAAGATACTAAATTATGCTCAAAATCAGCTAAAACAAAAAAATAGTTAAATATTTAAAATAATAATTAAATAACTCATATTTGTGTTGAAATAACTTAAAAGGCTTTCATCTCTATATTATTGCATAAAAATAAACGTAGAATAAAAATGCATACGTTTTAAGATATTTAAACACATTTAGTACAAACATTTTTAACTTACATTAAGTTTTGAAATACAGTATTTTCATTAATTTAAAAATATCTTTAGTAATTAAAAAATATAAATACTCAATGAATGCAAACAAAATATTCAAGAAATTTTATTTTATTGACTAATGTTTCATTAAAAAAGAGATTCAATTAGAGGTATTTTATATAAAATACTTAAATCCAAATTATTATTATTAATCAGATGACATAAAAATTTTATATTAATAATGAGAGGAAAATAATAAACATTGTAAAATCAAATAATTTCAGTTTATAAATAACAGATTACACATTAAAGTGAGTTCAATTTTATACAATATTTTTAGAATTAAAGTTTATATAATATTGACTAAAAAACTTCTGGAAAACTGTCCAAAACTTTAATGAATGGTAAAATGAATGACTCAGTCATCTTTTCGTTCTTTCTCTTTCGCGGTGGAGGTGAAAGGCTATTACATTTATCTGAGTCTTTTTGCAAACATTTTAAGGGAAGATAAACGAAAAAAGTTATTTAAAATCTTAATTATGGAAAATAAATTTGATTAATTCTACCTTCAGTCCAATCACCACACAATGTGTTCACAGTATTTGTAGTTATATCGCTCACATATTCTATATTTGCAGCAATTTTGTCTTCCGTACAAACATCGTGTTTTTTAGCCAGAGTTCGCATACAAGGGAAGACTTTATAGTATTGACTATTGATTAAAAAAAAATTTTTTAAAAACACTTTTCAAGAATAAAACACTATTAAAGGATAAGTATTTAATTAATTTGAAATCCTTTCATATCTGATGTTATATTTGTGCTGATTTCAGTTTTATGACAAATGACAAACTCACCAACAAATATGAGGTATTTTGAGTTTGTCTTCCACTCGCATTATGCCATGCAGTGAATTTGTGTATCTGTTTTGACATTTTGCATACTCTTTATGAGCATTGTTAGCACACTTCGCACCTGATAAAAGTCGTCTCAAACGTTTTGAATCTTTTTTACACAAACTATTGATCATATTTTTTGTTGTGTATATTATTATAGATGTTAACTGTTTTGGTAGATTTTTCATGCATTTAGTCTTGTATTCTTCGATACTTTTAATTAATTCAAATTCTTCGCTGTATTTGAGGATAAAATAAGTTCAAATTATAAACATAAGAATATGAACGTTAGATTAGGGAAATAATTGAGCTCAACCTTTGTTGAACAGTTGATTTTTATTTATGAAAGAAATGTGGATTTTTCAATTTTTGATTAAACGAAAATAATGAATATTTGAAAAGAATCTTTGGAACCGTTAGAAAGAACAATCAAAATGTTCGCATTAAAAAAATTATAAAGCAAACTATAATAGCTTTATTTTGCCATTAATAATAATAATTGGTTCTGATATTTTTTTAACCCTAAAGAAGACCGAAATTATAGTAGAAATAACTAAAAATAAGAAAAGGCAATTTTCTACTTATTATAAAAGGAACATGATACAAAAATGAAAATTGCATTCGATTTTAGAAAATAAGTGATTTAGCCTATTATTCAATAAAAAACAGTTCAAGCTATCCCTGATCTACTTTTTTGATCTACACATTATTCAGCTACTTTATTACTTACTCGCAAAATTTTCCGACTTGATTCATCTGTTCGGGAAAATTTCTAAAATATTTGCCCACATTCAAAGCTTTAGCCATGTTCTTATCCAGATCATCAAGTGATGCATTATTGCACAGAAATTCACTCAAAACAAAATATGAATTGAATAAGATAATCACTACCATTAAAATAATTTTAGACATTTTTAGAAGATTAACCTTTTTTAGTCGGTGTTCAATTGATTATGGATTCAGTGAATTAGTCTTATATACAGAAAATTTTCATATATAATTCATAGAAACCAGAATTTTCCCGATGTTAATTTCCGTTCAATGAACTAAATAAAATCCCATTATATGAGACCTGTCACGTAGACTTATGTGAGATATTTTAACCTATTGACAAACATTTATGATTTTTATATAACATTCAATTCTATGATTAAGGAAAACAATCAATTTTTACTTTTAATCACAGATTTTAGAATATGTTCTCATCATAATCAGCCGCGAGTTTTTGAGAAAGGATGAGCTCAATTGATTAAAATGTTAGAAATATAAACATTCCATTTTTGTGAGTCAAGGGGTAAAATTTCTGCTATTAAGTGAGCCATACATTTGAATGAAGTCTTCAGAAGCGGACTGATATTGTATTTGAATTATCTATTAAACTAATAAAACCTAATACTGTATAAACTTTATTGAAGTTGATAACAACAAATTAGAATTAGAATTTTGATACACGTGTTAAGTGCTCTATATTAACTATTAGGTAAGTGGTGGAAGATGAGGGAAATGTACATATCGGAGCTCATCAAAAAGGTTATTTCATTTTGTCCTTGAATGAACTCAATGCGAACAACAAATTTATTGCTTGAAATTGCATTACTTTAAATACTAGTACCGCATCATTAGCTGATTAAATCTCTGTTTAGTCTAACTTAAAAATGGAATTTCAAGCTTTTCTCACCTTTCTTCATGTCTTGGCCTTTCATATGCGAGTGCAATAAAATACAAACTTAGACCATATAATTAAGGTATGCGATAGACCAAAAATATATGAAATTATTCAAATTTCATTAAAATAACTAATGGAATACTTTATTACAAGTATAAGAATAAATTATAATTTTTTTTATTCATAAATATTCCAGAAATCATTTTTGATTTCCAAATTATAAAATTGATTACTATAACTGGAAATTTGCTGCATCATGTTGAATCCACATCCTGCAAAATATTCTCTACTTTTAATGATCAAATTTTCGGGAGATTTTTTGATTTCAGGCTTTTCATCCTTAAAAAAGAATAATTCATCATTTTTGATAATTCCACAGTATTTCTGCGATCGATTACAACAAAACGAAAATTTGATTCTTCTTTCAGGCGAAAGTTCAGCTAAAGTCTTGAGTGTGGAAAATGTTAATTCTGTTACATTTATGCCACAGTTGAAATCAATTATTTTTATATTGTGACAATTATTTATAATATCACAAACACCTTTATCTGTTATCTGACATATTCTGAATGGAGTGCCAGAAATCTTTAAGCTCTTCAAGTTCTCAATTTTTGATAAAGAATGCAATGTTTTATCTGTAATTTCTTTGAGAGTTAACAATTCTATTGATTTCAATTCAGGTAAATTAAAGTGAATGTTCGCCAATGAATCGTCGTCTAAATCAGCACAAAGAATATACAATAGAGAACAGTTCCTTAATTTACCCAACATTTCAATTGAACCCAATTTAATGCCTTTTGATTTAATTACTAATCTTAATGAATTCAAATCAGGCATTATTTTTAAGGCTTCAAAAAGATATGTCTGACAAGTGATTTCACGTTTAATTTCTAAACTGATATTTTTCAAATTTAGACAATTTTCCGCCAAAAGTTTCACACCGTCTGAAAAATTGAGTTCAAGTTTTTTATCACTTTCAATCTGCAAATTAATGTTTCTTAGATTAATAAATCTTGATATCTGTCCAAACGTTTCTTCGACTTTAGTGTATTTGGAATTGAATTTCAGTCTAAGACTCAAAGATTTTATAGTTTCTGCATAAATATCTACCAACAGAATGAAATATTTCAGGCTATTATCGGAATCTATTGATAACTCAATTTCACGCAAATTTGGAAAATAATTGCTGTAAACGATCAATAATGAAATGCCTGACTCTGTAATAGAAATAAATAATTATCTTAAAGTTAGAAAAATTTCTTACACTAACCAGAATTGAAAGACTCTTCAGAAAACTCAGAGATCTTAATGTATTTAAGTCTTGGCCCACAATTCTGAGAAAATGCGTTCAATATTTCCCTTTTAATAGGATTTAAATTATTGAAACACAAAGTGATTCTCTCAATAAATCGATAATTATATGAAATTAATTTTAATATTTCATTATCACAAACAGGCGAGAGTTTAAGTCTTTTAACATAATGACATTTTCTCATAATCTTCTTTGAAATAATTAACCTTTTCTTTTGATCGAAATACCCGGGAAATATTTTCTTTAATGGGTAATCAACTTCAAAAACTCTGTTAAATATACAGCGACTCCACTGTCTATTCAAGCATTCGAAGTGCATCTTATCCTCTAAGCACAGATATGACAAAATCAATTCGCAAAAGTCATCTCCAAACCTATCGAAAGAGTTGCGTTTATAATTAGCGGAGATATATGAATAGCGATTATTTATCAATGCGGATGATTCCAAATTTTCTGCATTGTTATTATTTTTTTGTTCAATATAGAGCTCTCGAAATGCTTTTGTATTATTTATAGACTTCGGTAAATAGATATAGTTATCATTAATATCATCGTCCATCTGATTTTTAGACGCTTTTCCAGCACACGAACCCATTTCTGTATTATTTTCCAATCAAATATCCTTCAATTCTTCATCAAATCTGTAGACAAATAATATATTATATATTATATATTTTACTTATCAACGAACAAGTTTAGAATAATAATTAGAATCAGTAACAAAAATTAATTTCTCATTACAAGTATAAATATTTAACAATCGTTGAGTTAAAACATTATCAAAAATGGAATAAATCTAAGCTAATGTGTAGGCAATCAAATATTTGTAATTTGATATTTTGAGAAATATTTGTCGAACTCTATCTGACTTAACCTTTTCAATAAATTTCTTTCAAAAGTCAAAATATGAGCCTTAACTAATATAAGCATCAAACAAAACATATATCACTTGTATCAAACATATAAAACCTACTTCTATTGCAAGATAAATTTACAATATACTGAAAAATACTTATTTTTACATATTTTAAAAAAATTATTTGGAAAATTTTTAGACTCTATAGTTATAAATATTCTGATTGAATTTGAAGAAAAAATTTAGAATATATAAACCTGATGATTATCATATTTTTGGATCTATTTATCAATTTTAATACAGAACTTTTTTAATAAGTTTTGTAAGTTTTAAATTACTATAAATATTAAGAAATTCATACAAAATATGCTGAAATTACCTTTTTATTATTGTAGAATATGATCCTTTTCAAATTGATTAACTAATGAAGAATATTTTAGATGAATTATATGACGTTAGAGTTAGTGAAGGATACGAAATACTTAATCTCAAATATTTTGTCATTGAAAGTTCTATTTTTATCTAACATTATAATGCGAAAAAGGTAAACAGAATGGAATTTAGGTAATATCCAGAAAGTTTTAGTTGTTATGGGAAACGGATTGCAAATAAGGTTATTGCAGATATGTTTTACTCTCTAACAACAGATTAGAGGTTGTCGACTAACCGCGAAATGCTTTCGCCCAAAAATCTTGTTAACGCTCCTGCGGATTAGAATTTCAGCGTTTTATAATAAAAATACTAAAATTAAACTAAATTTACTATGACTCAACAGGCGGTCAAACTTACTTAGAAAATTAATTTGTCCTCCTTAAAATCTAAGGTGTCAGATCCTTTATCTCTCAAAAATAACACATTAAATAAAATTTTAAACATAGAGGATGCAAACGAACTGGTTTAAGAAAAATAACTTGGATAAAAATGATGAAATTGAAGGACAGAAACGTAAATTTGACTTTTTTGGGATATCTCAATCAACTGGTGGATTTCCGATTTTCCGTAATTTTGAGCTAAAAACTTAAACACTAACTTTGTATTTACTCAACATCTGGTTACAACCGAGAGTCAGACTAATTTTACTAAATTAATTAGGTTTATAAAAATATACAGATTGATTATTCTAATTGGGCCGCCCATTGTTGTATTTTTGCATTGAAAGCTCACACTCTTCTATTAAAATGCGAGCAGAGACCAAATTTCTGGGGTTTGTTCTTTTTTGTGTTCTTGTGTTTTGATTTGTGACAAAAACATTTCTTGAATTTGAAGAAAAAAAATATAAGAACATGAATGATGGTCTACCACTTGGGAAAATATTTGTGAATCTATTTATAAATATTTGAACTCATTTCTGCAAATCCAATTAATGATGGGCGAACCGAACCGAACCGCGGTTCGGTTCGGTCCGGTTCCAGCTTTTATAAAAGTCGCGGTTCGCGGTGCGGT
>JAQFXV010001753.1:0-12374 GCA_034694065.1 Camisia spinifer | reverse complement strand
AGGTTTAAAAAAAATTCTAAAAAAGTGATCTTTGTTATTTATATTGAATATTCTCAAACAAAAACTATAAAATTGAATACCGATTGAATAACGGTATTATGACATTAAAAACTTGAGTTTTTGTTATGAATTAACAATAAGCTAATATAGAATTCAAGAATCGCGTGCACTTTTTTTTATTTAATATTTTTATCCACTTAATGCAATTACTTCGACTACGGTTTGAAAAATCAGAGTTTTTATCATTTTACTAGAAGTTTCTTTTGAACTTTTTGAGATTAAATGAAAAATTCGTCAATAGGTCCCAAATTAAAATTATTACTACATTTTCTGTTACTGTTTAATTTAGGGTTACCAATCTCCATTTTCACTGGAATCCCCAGTTTTTGAGAATAACCTCTAGCCTCCTCTTTCCTGGAGGTCAAATCTAAAGTCTATCAAATAATTGAATAGAAATAATTTTCGGAGTAAAGGAGTAAAGGAGTAATTTTAAAGGAGTAATCAGCATAAAATTATGATTTTCAATGACTGGCAGTGTCGGGCCTAGGATTTTTGGTTAGGTGGGGCAAAAATATTTTTACATTAATAATAGTGTATGATTCCAAACTATTTTTTAAGAGCTATAGATCTACACCTTTTCACTTAAATCTCTTATGGGGCTAAAGCCCCCTCAGCCCCATTGGTACTGATGTCTGGTAAGAGTTTGCAAATAATGTTGCGAATAAAATACATTGAATCCATTATCAAATTTTTTATTGGATAAATATAATATTCGAAAATAGTGAACTAATCTTCAGTTTTTTGGCTATTTTACTAAAAAAGTGTTTGGTCCCCATTTTAAAATTTGCTGGAGTTTTCAGTTCGAAGAAATCTGTGAACCGTAGTTTAATTTAAAGTAATTAATTATAAATGTACTAATTTTAATGTCATGAACTCAAAAACTTTGTCCCTCTTCAGAAAAGTATTAAAGTTCGATCGAACTAATTCTAGAATCTTGAATTTGTTTAAAAAGATGAAAATAATCATGAATTTAACAGTTCTGCTACAAAAGGAATAGATTATTTTCAATTTTCAAAACTTTCAATTTGAATTTCAGTTAAAATTTTTGCAAATAAACCATAAGTTAAGAATAATATTCTGACTCAAGGGGATTAACCTATTTGCTTTCTTTGCTGCCATTGGAATTTTCGCTGCCTTAAGTACTCAATAAAATATCAAATAAATATATTTATAGTTAATCTTAATTGTTTAATCATCTTTTTCAAATCAAAATTAACTTAGTCTTATAAATAAATTAAATTTAATAAAGATATTCAAATGAAACAAAGTTTAACCATTAAACTGTATTGAATTTTTTGAATTTGAGCCTTTTTAGTAAATCAAGCACTAAATTAAAAGAATGATTTAAGATCTATTATCCTACTATTTTCGATATGGTTTTGGTTTACTTATTGAAATCTAATACCTATTGCTATATTTGCAAAGTTTTTGAAAGTTTTCAGAATCAAAATCAACAAAATAACTAAAATCTTGAAAATACTTCACTTTTTCTGAAGTTATTAATAGTTGAAACGAAATTTCTTCAAAATTATATTCTATTATAACTTAGAATATTTAAAACATCTTCTGCTATATCAGGTCAGGCAAAATAATTGAATAGTTTTTCTGATCTCAAGTATTGAAGTGAAACATCTTTACTTTAGTTTAATCTTCCAAAATATAGCGGTTTGAAAAATTGATGAGAGAAATGCAATTTTGAACAAAATAAATGATAGTCTTATTGAGAATGAAACGAGTAGTAGATGACTAGTAGATGACTTTGATAATCATAATTTGCTTTATATAAATTTGATGCTGCATTTATTAAATTAAATCAATACATTTTCAAAACTAATGGAAACCCTTCATCAGTAAATTTAGGAATTATTTCAATTCAGAAAAATACTATATCTGTTTCAATAATATTAAATTTGAAGTCAAATATATAATCTCTCTTTTGATTGTAATAATTAGATCAGAGATTCTATTTATGAATTCTCTTCAAATCAAAAATAGTTTTTACGAAATTTAATTCCAACTGAATTTGAGAAATACAGTCGAAAATGTGTTTTAAGTATGAAATGTAATGAAAAATTCTCACTTTATTCTTTCTTTTTCTATTTGTTCAATCTGTTGAGCTTTAGTAATAACCCTCAAAATAGTTTCTTGTTCTGATTCATTGATTTGATCGGTTTTTGTTGAGGAGCTCTGTAATTGATTGCTCTTAACAGACCATCCAGTTTCTAACCTATAAAAGTTATGAAAGTCGAAACATATGATAAAAATAATTGAGTGAAGAAAACGCTATAATGAGAGATAAAGCCATAGTAATAATCTCATACCTTGCTCTTAACGTCAATTCTCTATCATTAGGGCAAACCCACGAACATTTCGAATCCATTCCAATTTATTTAAAGCGATCAATACATTTGAGCCACTTTTTAATTCAAAATTAAATACAATTAAATACTAATTTAGATTTAAATACTAATCAAATTTATTGTCGCTGAAAATATTTCCAATTTATCCCCCGAAATGTTTCTTCTCAGCAAAATCCATATTTAATTGTAGAGCACATCAAAAAATGTTACAAATTTTATTTGAATAACTCTTAATACAGTATATCTCTTAAGAAAACTAAATTACCACTTAATATGTTGTGTGATATGTAATAGAGTAAAAGAACACATATTCTCTCGAAAGTGTTTTTGATAAATAACAGGATGAATGACTGCTCATCTCAGAGAATGTATGCTAGCATTGGCTCTTCGACAGCACTTGCGTTACAACAACGATGTTGAGAGCGATCGTATTGTGTGTTCGTATAAATGTCTTTCATTGAATTACTATTTACTAGTATTGTATAAAACTAGCGGCAGCTTTGAACTGATCTTTGGTCTTAAACAAAATAAAGTATGAATAATATGCCTTTAATTAAGTTATTGATTGCCTACAAATACTCGCATTGCACAGAATTATAATTATACACAAAAGAGAGAAAAACATAATTGAAATGATTTTGAAAAATTGATGTGATTTGAAAGTGAAGATTGAGATAGTATTGAATGTAGTGATCGTCCCACTAAAGATATTTTGAAACTATTTAGTAAAGAAAATGAATAAGTAGAGTAGAAATCCAGCCCACCATAGAGTGTAGTGTGAAAAGGCGTAACAGGGATTGCGAAAAGTTTACTTTGAGAAGCAGTGCATTTACAATCACATCTTGACTTGTGGTATGTCTGGTACGTAATATTTAACATTTCATTGAAAGCAACTCAAGTGACTCCCGTCCGTCTTCTTGCGGTTTTGAGAAAATGTTGATTTGCGGCTATTTTCGCAAAGCCTCGCAGTGCGACATAAAGCAAGTTATATATCACATGGAGCGCCGCCATCAGCTTCAGAATCCAGCATCTCTATCATCTAACAATATCCAAAGATTCCAGTAATCTATACCACCAACGCTTATAACGCATATTAACAGTAACGTTGCCCTTAAAGTTAAATTAATTTCAGTGCGAGTGAGTCCCTCTGCCAATAAATTACATGCGCGGCTGCAGGCTTTCAAACACAAATTTCCCACTTTGGGATATGTCGAAAGAACTAAGGGATAATCTATGAAAAGTTGTTGCTCACGAATCGCAGAAGAATGTCATTGCAAATCAAACTATTGCACACTTGTCTATACATTCAATTACACTGTATTTAAGTGCTCTTTCAATTGTTGTGCCTTTTAATTAATAAGTTATGGAAAGCTGTGTTCAAAGAAATCCATTTAGCATTGCGTCAATCGTAACATCAAGTGATCCGTCGGCTAAAGGGGTAAACCATCTATCATCGACTTCAACTGCCTTCTCGCCTATTACTACTAATACTTCAAGTTTATGTCCGTCATCAGGAGATAACACTTATACCGGTGTTTGCGCTTACGGATCAACATTTCCTGATACAAATCTTATTACATTCAATGAACCAAATGATTGCTGTAATGATTGGTATAATTCTGCGTCTAATTGTAATTCTATGACACAATTAGCTGTCAAATATAGGACAGGTATCTATAATTATATGCTTTTCAGATATCATTCTCACTCTTCAGTTTACACCAATTTTTACTATAAAGTCAGATAAGCCTATACTATATAATATGGACTATCGATCAAATCATAATCAAATTATTCTATTTATATGAAATATCGATAATATGAAAATAATTCAATTCTATGTATACATGCATTCATATGGAAGAAAACTTTGATTTTTTCAATTTGCGTTCTTTTCAATCAAACCTATGAATTATTGAATATTTTGAAAGAGAGTTTCATCGAATCAATTATTTTAATGATGAATTTTTTGTTTCAATCTGTTTAAGTTTGATTCACATAAGAAAACATCTGTCTCATTATTGGCTCATTTAGATAAATACTCAATGCATTGCATTTAAACTTTTATCGTTTGCCAATTAAGCTTATATTTAAATTATTTGGCAAAATTATAGCTTAAATCAACAGAAAATATCTTCTTTCACTCACATATCTTCTATCTTAGACACTCAACGATATATTCATTTGTAAGGTTGTATGCGATATCATTTGATTCAATGTCTTATAAAAGTATTTTTAATATCAAGTACAGAGTATACCTTTTTTTACTCTCAAGCAGTTTCGTTAAAATGTTTAAAAAATCGTTTTCGAAAATCATATCAAATGAATCGATTGCATAACAACAATCTACCTGTTAATTAAAGGCATATTTTTCAAATATGTCGATACGAAAGCATAATCGACACCGAATTTACTTTAAATCTCTGATCTCTAAAGTTTGCACTAATCAGTTATTGATATTTTTTAATAAATTTTTTTAGCTTTAAAAGAAATAGTTTTAGCTTTAGATAATGCATGAAATCAAAATTATTCATTTATGCTTAATGATGATCAAAAATTAAATCATTGATACGAAAAAGTTTGGAAACTTCCCTAACAATTCATAGAGACATCAGCATTCAATTTTCCATTATAAGCATTTGGGACTTAATTTTGCATCGTATTATCGATCCGCAATTTTTTTTACCTCAATTTCGTGGGCCCAAATCTGACCGAGAAAACCCCTTTTAATTTTTGAAGCAGCGCAATAAATCTATATACAAAATTTCTACCTATCTATGTAGGGCTATAGACTCGGCCCCTGGACATGATATAGACATAAGACCGGTATCATTAGAACCAAAATGAACTGAAGGGTGGCCAATGCTAAGCTATTTTCCCGAAAAGTGACCAGTGGCCAAATTACCGAGGTCAAAAGTTTTGCACCTAATGCTTTTCCATGGAAAATTTTTTTAACGAGCTTTAATTTTTTGCTCGCGTAGCGAGCAATTTCACATCTAGTTTAATACATAAGTACAAGAAATTGGTAAAGATGCTGAAAATATTTGCGTGAAAATTCTAAACTAACTTAGAATAAGTTAGTATTAAAGCCTCGAATCTAGATTATTTTCTTTGAAAAAAATGTAAAGCCTTTCGAAAAATAGTTCCAAAAATAGGGAAATTCCGTCAATAAATACACATTATTAGAAGAAAAGTTAATTCATTTTCAAAAATTTAGTGCCAGAACTTTTGCTTCAACCGGTGTATATTCAGGCTTAAAGCAATTTTTCAGATTTAAGAAAACTTTAAATAGAAAATACATAATTATATCACATATATTAGTTACTAGTATGAAAAATTTCATCTAATTATGCGTGATATAGTGTGCATACAATACAAAGTCATTCATTAATTGATAGTTTTTATACTCTCTAATAAATAATGATTTCTAATCATTGATTGGTCAATGAATAGTTACAGGAAATTACAATGTTTTAGGTTTGTTATTGTTGTTCAATTAATGATTCAATTCATAATTAAATGAACGGATGTTTTCAACAAAACCAAATTCTTAAATAATGAAATAATCATAAGATTCAGACACAGTATTGAAAAAATAAATCTTCCATTTGGTTATTTATCGAAAATTTCGAGACACAAGACTCTCGATTGAGATTTAAGATATTGATAATTCTAATATTAATTAAGTTATAGCAAAAATATGCCTCAATTCGTAATAATAATTAAATCTCCCTTAAACACAATCAGTCTATGAAATAGACAAAAGCGATGTTGAATCAAATTGTTCATAATTTCATTCTGATCTCAATAGAGTGGAAAGACCTTAAATTCTATTTGAAAACATAGTGCAAACAGTATAGTATCAGTAGAGTTATGATTCATGAACATTATTATAAAAGTCTGATTGAATTTATTGCAATGTTTAAGATAATAACTCACTTTGTTAGAAAAATTGAAGTGAATGCTAAAACTGTATCTAATAAATCAAATTGAATATGAATAAAAGCTACTCCTTTAACAACAAGTCATAAGTTTTAACTTCTTTTTATATCCAAACGCGTATTTTAATAATTTTGATACTCTAAATATCACTGAAATGAATGACAGTCAAAATAGTTCCCTAAACTACAAATCTTTTTAGTCTTATATTTCATTTAACATTCATATAAAACTATTATATTTATAGATTAGAACAAAGCAGTCACAAACATTTTTTTACTGAAGGCTAATTTTAAAAAATCATTTATTTTTTAATCGAAATCTTGAAAATCAAACATTCAAATTTAGAAAACTTGAGTTCAAAGCTCGAAAATCGCAATAAGTTGAATAATGTCAGAATTAAAACTAATCAAAATAATGAGCTTTTAATCTGTTTTAATCAAGTTTTTATTTTCATTCATCATATCTTCATTAGTTGATTTATTTATTGATAATATTACAGTGAAATTCGAATTTTTAACTTAATCTTATCACTAACTTATAACAAATAAAGATAAAGTAGCCAAAGAAGTATAAAAACTAAAAAAATGAATGTTCTCTTAAAAGTTTGAATCAAAATTTTTACTTTAAGATAAAAAGTATTTAATGGGTTATAAACTTCACTATTTAAGGACAAATAAAATAGAATTATATGAATTAATTCTCAAAATGACAGAAAACATGAGCCGAGTCCGAGAATTGAACAGTTACTGAATGTCAACTTAAAATTTAGATTTAAAAATTCATTTCTCCTTTATTTACCATAATTTGATGTATTTATTAAAACCATTTTTTGTTAACTTCTGTTAACTGTATTATATATTGGTTTAATCTATCAATTATAATAATACAGTGATTTCGAGGCTACTATTGTTGACAAAAATATTTTATATTTACAAAATAAGAGTCCACCTGTGCTTAAAGTTTACTAATGATAAACGAACAAAAAAGTATGTTATGACGTATTGGGCTATTCCTCTATTCCTCGAAATATTTTTGGTCATATTTTGGGGTAGAATTGGAGAAAATGTGTGTAAGGCATAAAATATAAAATACGAAACATGAATCATATGAGTATAGGTCTGAAAATGTAAAAAATTTGAGAATAGTTTAAAGCGACGAATTTGTTTGGGTTGGGTTAATAGAGATTATTTGGGCAAATATGAACCTATATGGGAGGTCTTCTACGGTGAATACAGAATCTGATGCCCTCTGGAGAAGAAAACTCCTTTTCCTGTTGCATTCTGGAGTTGTCACATTCGAGTTTACAGCTGGACCTTTACGAATGTAACACAAAACTAATATATTATAACTTACACACTATATACTGTTAAGTATAATATTACTTGGGGTGCATTCGGATCGTTAAGGATGAGGCGGATGAGAGTCGATATGAGACTAGTGTGAGGCCAAACAAATACGAAAATATTGTTTGTCTCAATTGCACCCTCGTTATGACCCTTCGCTAAGTTAAGACCTTTATCTGTCAATATAACATGATATACAGCTAGTTTGACATCTTTGCGTAATCCACAGAACATACAACTATCTGGTCATAAGTTATTTCCAGACAAAGATCACTACAATTGATAAAAGTGTAAAACACTAATACTAGTATTGGTTTATTTTGTGAATAGCACAAGACGTGACAACTAATTCAGCAGTTAAAGAATCAGACCAGTGCTTATCTTCTTTAGTCATCAAATCGAGTCGAGAAAAGGATAGCGATCATAATTCAAACCGATCCATATCCTCGTTATGGCAAAAACTATCGAATGCCACTATGAGAATAGGGGATCAAAACCACAACCAATTAAATTCTGTAATCATTTCGGACTCTAATTCATTGCCACCTTCAAGATCATTATCAACAACTAATTCAGTGATAAGAAATGAAAATCAAGATATCAATAATGAACGTCAAGTTCATCAGAAACTCTGGTCAGCAAAAGCTACTTTAGAAATGAAATGTCTTTGGGATGAATTTAATGAACTCGGGACTGAAATGATCGTAACTAAAGCTGGAAGGTATGCACTATTTATTACTGTAAACAATTATATAGATTATTAAAGCAAAATAAGCTTTAAAAAAGGATCATTAGATGTATTTCAAAAAGCTATACTAGACTTTTGATGCATAGCTATGTAAAATTTTTTAAGCAAATAGAAGCCATGTGTTTCTATTTCTAATGGCTCGCTTAATGCGAACTCATTTGTCAATGACCCCTATAAGGTGACAAGTGTGTCATTAAATCTTACTGATCTCACTACATACTCGGCTTAAAAATCACACAAAAACCACAGTCGTTTCCAAACTAAAAACAGTTTCCTATCTGGAATGGGAATTATAACTTATTCTATGATACATCTACTCAGTATTATAGGGGCAATACTAGTACTAACGCTCAATTTTATGCTAACTATAGAGTCAAACACCAATTGATGACAGAAATTCGAGCATTAACTGTAAAGTTATCCCATTAAATATTCAACACTAAAAATGAATTGATAATAAACTTCATTGTCTATTGAAATGTTTCACTTGAAATTAATAATTTTGTTGAGGGTTTCAGAGGAACGTGAGATACACGACATCAGAATTTTAGAATTTTTCAAAATCTTTTAAGGCTTAACAGTAAGGTTTATAGTTTATGAATCGTTTGCAGTGATCATCAGAGATCATACATCATTTCATGTCTTGGCTGACATTTGCTAAAATGCATCAAAAGCTAAAATCCAGATTCGTCTTATGTTTACTAAAACGCTTTCACCAGACTTTGTCCCAAGCATTGAACCAACAAAACACATCCTACACATAGCAATTGTAACTTTAATCTACAATAGCTGACAATATCCAATACAGTCCATCTCAACAAATACTAGTATACTTTATTGCAGAACAAGTTTTTTATTTTACTCTCTTAACCATAAATTTAATGATCAGAAAAATTGATAAATTAATCAGAATAAGTTACATATCATTCGTAAGAATTGATAACTTAGTATAAATGAGCGATTTTTTCAGTTTCGTCAATTCGTTTCAGGTTAAAATACTTATACAGGTTTATAACTTAACTGTAAATGCAATTTAATTTATAATTTTATATTTTTAACAAATAATTGAGAGCAAAAAACACAAATATTGAATAAATAAATTAATGAACTACATTTTCATCCTCCTCCTTGTGTGTAAACAATGCAATCAATAATTTGAACTTTTATGAAAGGGTTTTCCAAAGTTTCTTGATAAGTCAAACTGTGTCCATATTATATTGTCTGAATTTTAGTATCATAATAGAATTTTTACAGAATAAAATTTTTCTTAGCAATTTGAACTTAATATCTGGCAAACTATTAAGGGATAAATGAACTCATTTTGAGAAGAACAACGAGTTGAATGCTTATTGAATACAAGCACAAAAATTATAGTTTTCGTAATGGAAGATTTTCTAGATAAAAAATCTTCGAAAGAAATCCTTTGCGAAAATTGAAAAACTTGAATTTTGAAATTCAGAAACAACAAATTTAAATGTTCGAAAATTGATCGGTTTTTTCAAATTTAAGTGTTATCAGTATTACTATTTAGTTTAATTACACAATTTGAATCCTAAAATTCCACAATTCAAAAATATTAAAAAATGATTATTTTTATTAGTGAAATGCTGTTAAGTTTATCTTCAATTTGATTTACTTTATTAATCAGTTAATTGATTAATTAAAAATAAGTTTTGTTTGACGATATCAATAATAATGTTTGGTTTAAAACTTTTGAGGAATTTTTTCGAAAAAACCTGAGAGCCTCATGAGAGTGTCTAACTATATGTTAAACAAAACACACTTTTATTTAAAAATCTGCTTAGTATTAGAAGATGAGAAAGTTTCAAAAAGTTTATAATCGTATTAAACAAACTTAAAAGAAAAAACAACTTAAATCTTCTCAACAGATGAATTGAGATAATTTGAGAAATGCATCAAAAATCGATATATACTGAGAAACATTACTCATACTGAACATTCATCAATAAAAGGTTAACAGATTATTCTTGTTTTAAAATTGATTATAAGATGAATGGAAAAGTTGATCATGAAAAGGAAGAGTCAGTCGTGTAGAATATGAAGAATATATGGAATGAGAGGCAATCTGGGTTATCACATATATTATGGAATCGAATTGTAATTGTTAAAAGAGAGTAACAGTTGAGTAAAAGTTGTTGTTGTTGTCAACAGAAAATTTATATGTAAGAAAAAGCACAAATGTGGTTAACATAAAGCTGACGAAGTGAAACAGTCCTTAAGTGATACGTATCTCTCAACTGCTATCTGTATAACATCAAAGTCTAACTACGGAAATAAAGTTATGTAAATGAATATAATGTATACACTCTTGATTGAGTGGGAAGTTTAGTATATGCAGGACTCTATTCTCGCACATAAGTTAGTAATATTAATTGCAGTGAACAATTGGTAACGGTTAGCACTCAATGCAAACCATCTGCATGGGTGGCAATTCATAAATAACAACTCAACAGATCCCTAACCTCTCCTGGACAATCACATACTGTTTCTTCATTTTAAACAAACTTCATATTTCACAATCTCTTATCTTTCAACTCAATCACAATCAATTCAATTATTGGATTGTTTAATAACTAATATCAACTTTTATTACAACATTAGTTAAAGTACATTAAACTGTAGTATTTATTTAACGAGTTAGTGACAGCTTAATTAACTTCTTTAAGTTCTATTCAAAAAGGAAATCTGTTTGTATTTTACCAGTTTTGTGGCTATACTTATGTTTAAGTTAGTATAAAATCACTGTATTCTAAAGTAAGCCAAAAAGTTAACTCACTATAAGAGGGCAAAGTTTTCATAAATACTTTTGGTACACATTCTAAAATCAAAAAGATTATTGAATTACAGTTTATGTCAGTTCAAATGCTAAATAAGAGCTAAATGTTCAACCAATTTATCTTTTAAAAATAGTTTTAACAAAAAGTCATAATTTTTGAAAGTTTGATCGCAAATTAGTCACATATTATAGCAGTAAAAACAAGCCCTCCATAGAATTCCTTTTAGTTCGACCTCACAAGCTATTGACACATGTCCTCGAACTGACTCATGAGTTTATGTTCAACAAATAGCATTCTTAGTGATTGCGTGGATTGTATAGCTTATGAGTTTTACAATATCGTCTCCATCTCTATGGAATGGAATCAGAGATTATAATATGATAGTGATGTTGGAGTTGGAGTTACTTAAATGATGTCAAGATAATAATAGTTCTGTACGTTTTGATACAAGTATATGAAACGGCATTCCAAAAATATCATAAAAGGTTGGCTCAAATCAAAAATTCAAGTTTTAAAAAGTAAATCAAATTTTCAGTAAACAATCAGTATTTAAGAACAAACTGCACTAGGATTTGAATACAGTCTATCCCGTCTATCGGTGCAGCCAAAAGTGTTCACTATAAGCGGGATAGACTGTACTAAGTTAATTTTAGTATTCATTTATTTAAAAAGAAAAAATAGTAACTGAAATCACAGGCAAAATAGTATATATGATTAATTGAATGCTGAATTGAATTAATTATCAATTGCGTAGTATTACAGTATGTAAATATGATTTGGAAGCAATCAAAGTACAGTCTTTCCCGGTTATAGTGAACCCGCATATAGTGAATACCCGGTTATAGTGACCGATACGACCGGAACCAAGTCTCGAATACCCCTTTTCTTGAGAACGTTTATAGTGAATCCCGCTTATAGTGAACACTTTTGGTTGCACCGAACGGTTCACTATAACAGGGAAAGACTGTATAACATTCTTTAGCTTTTGATGCTTTCCGTTATTACAACTCAATTTAGTTGAATGATTGCAAACCATTTTGAGTAATTTGATATCTTCAGAAATTAATTCAGTGATTACCACATATGAAATCCTTATATACGGCTACTCATGTCCAGAGGTGAT
>JAQFXV010001752.1:0-12375 GCA_034694065.1 Camisia spinifer | reverse complement strand
TCATTTCCGTTCAGAGTTTGATATAGATTGAGAAAATATTTTAATAAGAAATTATCAGAACTGGAGATTTACGCCTCTAGCTCAAGACCTGCGCTGGAGACTGGAGGAATGGTCTCAAAACTGGAGAGTTGGCAACCTTATAACTGATGTAGCTACTTGATATTTTTCCCCCTTTATTGACACTCGAGTGCCTTTATATCCTTATTAGATATCTCCCCTTTACTAACAACCCAATAAGAGAAGGCTACTATCACTTCATGGCTACAATTTTTAACTCAATAAGAGTGATGAACTCTTGGGCCAAATGTGATTACGGGAAAAGTCACACCAATAAAAAGAGAAAAGTGATAAATTTTAATGATTGAGTCCATACTATTTGTTGAACATTTTATTGACAAATGATTGAAACATTTGAAGAAAGAGCTATCAATCAAAATTGTAAAATGAAGAAATTCAACTATTTTATGAGCAGACTGTTTGAAATACTAATAAAGAAACTAGAATCAACTTTAAGAAGTTTGCAAAATTAGAAAGTTAAAATAGTGCATATATTGCAATAATAATTATATGTGAAATCATTTACGACAAAAGTACAGTGGAATAAATGTTTTGTTAGCATCAATACATAAACCTTTAGAACTTGGCAATTAATTGAGAATTGTATTGAAATTTATCAGTTATGTTCTCTATGATTAATTCGAAGATTTTCAAGGATAAACTTTGAGTCACAAAAACAAAAGAATTTTGCTTAAAACTATGATTTTGAAGGCTTTCTAAATTCAATGTAAGATGTTTTACTATTGATATTATTTGTCGGTATCGAAAATATAGGTCCCTATCATCAAATCCTTACGCATCCATGGATTTAACGGGATTGACGCATAACATTTATTCCACAGCTGCACTCAAGCAATTTTATTCTTATCCGTTGCAACAATGTCTATCTGTTAAAAACACCAGTTTCTAAATAGATAGATATTCCATTTCAGCCCATTCAGCGATGTTAGTGCTAAACTGGAGGATATTTCATTACGAGCTAACCCGCATATAAGGAAGCGTACAGCTAACACGTTTTAGACTAATACTTTGTTTGCACGCTTGCTTAAGCAAGAAAACTTAATCAATTATTAAGCAATATTCTATTTGCACAGCTCAAGCTATAAAAATGTGTTTCTTTACTTTCGGAATGTCAAAATAATATTGATTTTAAAGTTTTTAGGATTTTTTAGACAGGTGACCAAAAAATATTTGTATTTGATTAATATATTCTATTGATTTCATTAAATAATAGATATTTTTTATTAACTATTTGATTTAACATCATTTGTATTTAAACAAAAAAAAATAATATATCTATTAACATAAAATAATATATGATTTGACGAGCATGCGTTCGTGAGCCTTGCTTGAGCAATACCTGTTCGGATGATTGCCTGAGTAAGTAAAATTGCTTAAGAAGGGGTACTTTGCTTGCTTGACTAAGAAATCTTCTTGGCTTCTAAGTCAAGTCACTTCTGTTCGCACTATTGCTGGAGCAAAGTTATTTTACTTAAGTGAGCTATAGTGCGAACGGAGTTTAATGCTGGAATAAACAGGTATTCAATGTTTTTAAACAGCATAAGCCTTAATGCCTGACACTTTTCCTAAAACTCTTTTTAAAAACAAGTTGATTTTACGCTTTCCTTGTATGCGAGTTGGCTCGTGATGAACGTCAAAATATCAGTTAATTTAGACACTGCTGTTTTTAACAGCCAAATATTGTGACAACAGATAAGGAATAAAATTCTTCAAGTGTAGTAACGAGTGTAATAATTATTATTATTCATATTTTTCAAATAAAATTGGATTGTTATATAAGACTGAATGCTTTTCGTACAATTATGTTTTCATTTCAACTCTTGAAAGGAATGATAAAAATATAATAATCGCTTCAAGCATTCATTCATGTCTTAACAAAATAGAAGTAAAAAATGAATTAATGCATTGAATGGGCTATTATTAAATGATAAACCCATAACAGGTTTCATTCAAAATAATAATTTTCATTCTTGTGAGCAACTGAATGCATGAATGAGTCATTAAAATGAGCAAAAAACTAATATTCTTAGTTTGAAAGAAAAAGTTGTCTATAGTTACATCAGAGGATGTCATTCATAAAAGAATCAAACTAAAAGAGGGGGTCTATAATTTATTGGAACCGATGGACGAGTGAAATAGAGATCAAGTAGAGATCAAATTATGGAGTAACTTATCGAGTTAGAGTAAAATTATATAAAAATGAATTTTAATCAATTTAGAATTGATGAGAGAAAGCGATGCTATCCTTTCAAGCAAAACTGGTTAGTTATAGTTTGAAAGGGAGCACTTTGTTATGTCCAAATTCAAAATATCATGTTTAAATACTAGTGCTTTTCGAGTTAACTCAAACATTTAAGTTAACTCAAATTAAAGATTTTCACCCAAAAAACTTAACTCAAACTCAAATTAAGTATTTTAGTTAAAATGGAAAAACTTAAACTCTAACTCAAACTCAATTGAAAAACTCAAATACTTGAAGTTTTTTCAAAATTCTCAATTTATCGAAAAATCGGTATTTATCCGCAATATTTGTTAATCTCAAACAGGTGTTTGAAAAATTATCATGCTTTCATTGAGTCAAAAACTAAATTATCAATAATATTTTGGCAAACTTCGTTGTGTCGCATTTCAAAATGTCAAATTCTTGTCAAAATTCTATTTGTGATAAAACACTTTTAAGCCTTTCAATTATATTTCAGTATCTTTGAAAACTCAAATAAAACTCAAAACTTTAAATAAAAATTATTTGAGTTTTGAAAACTTTAACTCAAACTCAAATTAAAGATATTATACTCGAAAACTTTAACTCAAACTAATTCAAAATCTCACACTCAAAAAGCACTATTAAATACCCTAATTCTCTGATTGCCAAAATGATTAAACCATTTTTCTTTTATTCAAAAATCATCAATTTTTTCAGTTAGAAATTGTAGCAAATTTAAAGATCACTCGATGTTTCATTAGAAAATTTGAATTGATCTTATTTGATATAATGAAACTCACTGATGAAAGTCTGTTTCAGATTCATATAATTGTATTTCAATATTTGGGGTTACAATGGGTTCACATTAATTAAAAAGTTTCTAGAAATTTTCTCACCTAAAATATTTCAAGAAACTTTCTCATCCAAAGTAAAATTTCTCAAAATTTTCGAACCTTAAACGAGAGCCACTTTTTTAAACATTTTCAAAAATAATTGAGATTAGGAATATGTGATTGATTCTAAGTTTAAGAGGTTAATTCTTAGCAGAACGAACTTCAACTTATTTATAAGTTTACTTCCGAGGTTATAATACTCAGTAAACTTAGCGCGAATGGTTTATAGGATTCAAAAAAGTTGTTTCAAATTGTCATATTTTTCGATATATTTGTTCAATTTTAGATTTATATAAATTCCATTAGCATTCATTAATCTATAATAATAATAGCATTCAAAATAAAACAATCTACTCATTGACAATTGTGTGAGGAAATGTAGAGATAAAGTTATTTTTAAATATATAAATATAATTCTTTCTATGAAAATAAGTAAGGAATTTACTTCATTTTAATCAAATATTGAATAATGTAATTAAATTCTATTGAAAATAATTAACTGTAAGGATTAAACAAATATCTATATTATATTATTCAAAAGTCTGTTTGTCTGACCGGCTATAGACTAGGCTCCTGGACATGATACAGACATAAGACCGGTATCATTAGAACCAGTATGATCCGTGGGTTTCACAACGGGTGTCAATTCATAAATTACGCCGAAAATTTTTAAAGACGTAATTTATGGATAGGCTCAAATTTTGACCGTGCTTCAGCACGGGCTCACAGGCTAATAAATATGATAATCATAAATATGTGAATGGTATAAATGGAACTTTCAGAATCACTGAATTAGCTAAAATTATTCTGCAATAAAAATCATGGATATTCACATCAATCAAAATTATTTTATATTTGGCGAAATTAATAATTATCTCACTTTTTGAATTTCTCGAAGAATCTCTAAGAAGGGCTCTTTAAATATAATCTCTCTTCAAAGCTTAATTAATTTTATTTCATATTATGCTCTCATAAAATTTTACTTGATGCCATTTTTTGAATGTCGAAAAATATTTCCAATATCTAAAATCTATTCTATAAACTTTTGACGAAATAATAAAATAAATAACCATTAGCATTTTGACGGGAAATTTAACTTATTCAAAAGAAGTTGAAGATTTAAGCAAGTTCAAACAAGATTTAAATTATTTAAAAACAAATTCATAGGCTAGCATTAAAACATGAATGATTTTACTTCAAATAAAATAGTGACAAATAAGTTATTTGTGATAAGTCGAACCCCTGAATAATTGAGCCTTAAATTATGAAAACTTAATTATGAAATGAGCTGCATTGTTATGAATGAAGTTCAAGATTATAAACAAATAAGATTTCATATTTTATAGGTTTAATTTTATTACTGCAATATATCAAAAGACGAATTAATAGCAAGAAGAAATCGAACTATCAGTTAATAGTTCTAAAATTCTTCTGATAGATTTTTTATGCTTTATAGATTTTAAGTTTTATATCTGCTACACATCTTTCATGAATTTAAGTTCTTTTGAAGTCCATTAAAACTCGATACTTATTTTGTTGAATATGCAATTGATCAGAGGAGAGGTATAAACAACAGATAAAATTGATATTTTAAAATTTGCTAATTTGAGAACAAATATTTTTATTGAATATTTTAGTTAAATTTTAAAATATCAATTATATCAAATTCAATGAGATTTGATTTTTAACAAAACATAATAAATGAAAAGAATAAGTGAATGATTACTCATTTAAGTTATAATGTTATAGCAATAAATTCCTAATACAAGTATAAGATACTTTTGAGACTGCATTAGAAATATCTTCTTTAAAAACAAATGGGCCATAATTTAAAAAAAGCTCTTCAACAAACAAAACGATTCATTATCATAATTAAAACACGGGTTCTTTAAATGAATTTTAAAATTTAAGTTTATACAACTTATATTTTAATTAAAGTTGTATAAACTTAAATTTTAAAATATATTTAAAGAACTTATATCTTAGTTTATTACAAAATGAACATTTTCATAATCTTTAAATCGCTTATAAGTTACTAAACTGGAGAATTGGGAAAGTCCCAAAAGTTATCATCCTTTTGGTTCTCTATTCTCAGAGTAGGTTTTGAAAATTTTATATGAGAAACCGGACAACTTCTTCAAATTCATTTGACAGATAACCTAATCATTCTAAACGTTGCTTAAATGCGGTATAATATAAAGGGTTTAGTGTTTATTTTATATTCAGATAAATGCATATTCAAATATTGCTCGATTTGAGTTTAGTGTTGATAAAAGGAAAGTAAAACAAAAATTGGAACTATTTTGAAAATCTAATTATTTAAATCATAAAAGGATATGAAAGTATGCCATCTAAACAAATAGATTGAATAAATCTAATTAATAAATGTGAAGAAAAATGTGAGAGGTTGTCATATTGAAAGTCAAACAACACAATATGGTTTAAGTTACATCAGTAGCCTATAGATTCATTCAAATGAAAAAAATCATTCAACATAAAAAGCAAATATCCAAAACTCAATTATTTTTGAGCTAATTTTATCGATTTGGTGATGCAGTTCTTATTTATATTTCAATTTACATATTTTTAAGCCCATATTAAAATTTATGATTTGCGCATCAATCTGAATGTTTGTTTACTCTTTTTTAAGTTCCAACAAAGTTATGTTATTCATTGTAAGTAAAGCAAAGCAAATTCCTAACTAATTTTTACTGATGTCTTTCAAACTGTGATGTCTGTTGACTTTCAAAAATACAAATATCCTAAAAGGTTGATTCGAGAGTCTCGAGACTCTTAATTTGTTTTTGTCAAAATAGTTTCAAAATTTTTTAATGAGTTTTCAATTGTTTGTGAATTAAATATACAGTTTAGTTCAAAAGTAAAGCCAATATTTCCGGGAGTCAATTGTAATTCAGGAATTTCGTGAGTCTCAGAATTGTAAAAATTTATGCTTGATATTGAGTTTAGATTTCATTCCCGTTTATTCTCGACATAAAGCGTCAATTTGGAGCTTCATTGATTAATTGGAGTCTATTTAAAAAAAATAAAAGATTTCTATCTCATTGTTGGCAATGGACAGAGAGAAAGTACCAATCTATGAACTCTTTAACCATAGTTAATGGAATCGAATTTATATCACTGTTTGGTAGTATTAATAACTTAGTGTTTATAACAAATGACATGAAATTAGGAGACAGGGATTCAATAATCATACTATTGATAAAATTTTGAGAAGTAATACAACTTCACGATAACAATTTCGTAAGTTTATTATATTTTTCGAGTGCTTTATAATGCTTGTTATAGATTCTTCAAAAAGTTGAAAAATTCTATTAATGAGGAATTTCTTTATAATTGAGTTACTCTTACTTTTAAACCTTAATTTTTGTCATTTTACTTGTATATTCAATAAGTGCTTATGTTTGTTCCTGAAAAGTTTAAAAATGCCTAAATATGTGCAGACAATCGGTAAACTCTGTTAATTCCTATTGAATACTGAAATGGAATAACAATGATTGAATGAAAAGTGAATTGTAAATTCAATGAATTTTAGTGGATATGTCATAAGAATGAAAATCTGAAAATAATCATTGTCGGAGAGCAAGCTTTGCCGGAACTTTAATTACAAATTAAAGTAAAGCTTTATTCTGGTTATGTTTTGTCTTTTCATATTCAATTTTATTCATTTTATTGAATTTTATTAGAGATTAACCGAGTAGTTGAGTATTTATACAAAACTAAACTACTTTTCTTCAAGAGCTCAAAATTTGAAAACACAAAAAGGACATAAGCCTATTGATAGTATTTTATTATTATTATAATTAAGAACTTCCTCTACAACAATCAGTTTAAAATATTAAATAAGAGTTAATTTGATTACACGGGTCGATGGTTTAGTGGTTTTACATGTTTTACATACAATTCAAACCCAAGTTCAAGTTTCTTGATGTGTAATCAAGAAACCCAATACAGTTTGACTAAAATTCAGATAAAGCATGTGTTTTTAATAATGAAAATTTTGACTTCTCAGGAATACTGTACAACTATTGAGACAAACAGTGAAAAATGGCTTAACCAATAGATTTTTCAACAAAACATACGATTGGTTTATTGTGATTATGCAAATAAATTAAAATCTAAAGCATGTAAAGATACTTCAACTTTAAGAGACAAAATATTCAAGTATTGTAAAATTTTGTTAAATTCGAACTTAAATTCTAAGTTTTCAACTTGAAGGTGAAGTGTGACGCTCAATATGAGACACACGTCATGTCATTCAATCAAATGCTTGAGGCAATTGTGTAAAGATTTGTGCGGTATTGCAATTTGAGTTAATTCTGTTCAAAAATAATACAGTACTTCAGTCTTACAATTTTTCCATTTAGATCTATTTTATCAGTCAAGTTGAAGCAAATGTCAACATTAATCATGTCCTACAAAAAACGAATCACATTCTAATGGCACAAATAAATAGCGACAACAGTCTTGAAATATTACTTTCTGAACAAAATTTTTCTGAAATGAGCAAAAAGTGTTGAACAAGAATTTCGATTTTTCGTTATTATCAGTGTAACCAATAAGTTATAGCATTTTTTCTCAACTTAAGAATTAGATTCCTTTAGTATTCTTTAGTATTTCAAACTTTAAAATTATAAATTATTTTTTTCATTTTCTTAAAATTATTCATTAATATCAACTATAGATTAATTATTAATGCTTTCAAGTACTTAAAAGTTGTTGAGTCTAATTATTATATAGTTTACAATTCAATTTTTGATGTCTCTTTTTCTCAATTATGCTAAAATTTTTGGAGCCATTTTACAAAAAATTCAATTTTATTTTTACACTAAGCAAAAGTTCAATTTTATGGTGAAATGAAATTTTCAATAGAAACTATAGTTTAAGCTGAAAAGACTTCGTTTTATTAATATGTCTTTTACTGGCTTATAAGCACTTAACTGAGGATATACTGAATATTAATCTTAAAATAAATGATTTGGAGTTTAAGCCAACAATTCATTGCAATTCCATTAAAATTTAAAAATGCTGTGTCAAGAAAAATTTCAAAATAATTTATTTTGCATGAAATGAGCCTTAATTTTATTTGTAATTCAATTTAAATTAAACCCGTTTTGGAAAATATTTCTCTTAAATTCAAAATATAATCCGTATTCAAATTGATTATTTAATTTGAGAACTTCGAGAATTCGAAAAAATATTATATTCTAAAGAATAGTTGACTTACTTTGACTCAAAGTTGAAGATAAGTTTGAGATCCAAACATGGATAATAGGATACCTTCTTAATTAAAACTCAACAATACTTCCGAAATATAGACTCAATAAACTTTAATAACTTCGGAATTGTATGAAAAAGAAAAAGTATAGAATAAGTTTACTAAATAGGACTCACACAATGTTTATACTGATTGAAAGTTTATATCTGCTCTACTGATTGCGTTGTGAAAGAGAGTGAGTACTGGCTGGCAGTCAACACTTGCTGAAGTACTACATTGCGCGCATTGCATTACTCCGTAGAAAATGTTACGGTATAGCGATTGCATTTCACTCAATACAGGGCTGTCTCAATGCAAAGACATCATAGAATATAACAGAACAGCTCGAACATTCAAAATCGATGCAAACTTCTCAATCAGTAATACATTTTAATATACATCAAAAGCACCACTATTGTTAGTTTTATCAATTATTAAAATGTTTGTCTCTATTTCAATAAAATAATATTTCATTAAGCTATCCATTCATTTAAATACGAATTCAATATATAATTAACTCAATATTTAAAATTTAACATTAAATAACAACTCATTTAAATCTAGTTTTAAAGATTTATAAAGAAAATAATTTATTGAATTTAATTTCAATAATTAGGCTTTTAATATGCATACAAATCAATTGGAAAACATTTAGTTTGAATAATTCATGAAAAAATCACAATAAAGTTCTTGATGTAAAAATTATTCTAATTGATAGCATGATAGTATCTGAAGAACATCTATAAGTAAATAAAACCAATAATTTGATGGTCCATTTATATAATAATGGTTTAAATTTGATTTATTCTAAGGCTCACTTACATTATAGAGATTGACTTATGTCAGCCAGAATTAGATTATGCACACAAATAGTTAATTTAGTAAAAACAGTCTTCTCTGTTCTCTACTATTTTTACTTTTCTAGTATTTCGTATAACATTTAGAATCATCTGAAAATAAATATAAAACATTACTTCACAAGAATAGCATAATAATACGTAATATAATATATTGAATTTCAATTTTGAACATTCAGTCATTATGTAGATAATGTAGAAAGTAATTTGTACTAAGAATACTCAATAAATGTAGCATAAAATGAGAGAAACTAATTGAAATTCAATTAAAATAATATGATTTTATATAATATGTTGCACTGCAAAAAGCTAAAGATTTAGTCTAATAGTGAAACTTCTAATAAATCCTTTTTGAAATATAAAAATGATTTTAGCATTAGTTTTGCAAATATTATTTTTTGTATTTCAATTATTCTTGTATTGAGCCAAAAAATGTTTCAACTGATGTTATTTTGTTGAATTACAGCCAAATTTAAATCAAACTTATGGTTCAATATTAGATTCGATGATTTAAAGCATTGAAGAATTGCCTTGAACTTACTCGAAATCATTAGGCTTTTCGATCAATAAATCTATTATTTTAAATAAAACAGTTGAAACCTATTGAAGCGCAACACGAAGATTGAAAAGCGAAATAAGTTACGAATCTCAAAAGCTCAATTCAATTAGTTTCAATAGATTATCCATATTTTTCATGTTGAAAAAGGAATTTGTTTCAAATAATAAATACAATTTAAATGAGATTAGTTATAAATTGATAAATAATTCATAAAATAACAACTAATAAAATCATTTTGTAAAAAGTAAATGAATTGATAAAAAATTGATTATCATTGATAGTTATATAAACCGCGTGTAAATTCCTGGGTTGGAGTGTTTGACACTGTTTGCTGAGTACAACTTCGACTGTTTTGGATTCCTCGAGCGCAAGCCTGAGTGTGAGTATCAGAACCTCGAGTTTGTTTAAGCTCTATAAATAGATAAAACAATTGCATTGAGCCCAAAAGTAACATTTTTGAAGCAGATCCCTTTTCGATTTATAAAGTTATTAGATTTAGACATAATTGAAGAACTTCAACATCGAATCTCTGCACTTTAGAGTCGGAATTAGTTCTTTTAAAAGTCTATTACGCTTTTAAGCTGGCGAATTGAAAAAATATGTTCACTCAAAACATAAGCAGCAGTAAATTGAGTAAAACTCTTCACAATTTGAGCTGAATAAGGTATGGTATTCTGTAAGACATAACCATCAATACATTAAATAAGTATTTCTTAAATTCCTTTATATAGATATTTAAACGAAAGTATTGAAGAATTATTTTCATCATTTCGTAATTGTTTCAAAGAGTTGATATAATATTTCATACATCATAAGAAGGAGTTCGATCACGAACTCCACTGACGATAATTGTTTTTCACAACTGAAACTTTTTTACAGCTCGAATAAAACTTTTAATGTTAGTCTTATACACGAGAAATTATAATTATAAAACAATCGATAACTGATTCATACTTATCAAGCGTTAGAGCGAGCAATTAAAAAGAGCTATAGGTTCAAATGGATTCAAAATTACTCAGTTATTCTCTTAGAATAAGTGATGTACAGTTGTGAAGTTAAAAGCTTGCAGATTAACTTATTATTCATTCTGATAGCGCTTATCTTTGTTATCAGCGAAAAACAAAAGTTCAGTCATAGTTTGTGTTATCTCAAAACACAGGACTGTAAAGAACCTGAAGACGTAAAAGCAAAGTCTAGCAGTGTCTGTAAATATAATTATGTGAATGTTTCGACTTCTAGTTCACTCAAATGTGAAAAATACAATCCATGCAAAGAACTTCATAGAATTCGGAGATTAAAAGACTTGAATCCGAAACCCTGCGGATCATCAAAAGCTATTCGCAAAGCATTTGAAGACTCAGATGATATTAATTTTGTATTGACTATTATAGAATTATTCATAGATTTTTAGTTCTAAACTTTTCAACTTAATAAGTAAGTTATAAGATAGATTTTTAATGATAACAGAGAAAGATAAGCGTTATCAGAATTAACAATAAGTTAATCTGCAAGCTTTTAACTTCACACCTGTACATCACTTAACTTAAGAGAATAATTGAGTAATTGTGAATCCATTTTTACCTATTTCTCTGTATTGTAATCTAATTTCTGAAAAGTCACTTTTCCCAATGCATTTGTGAACTGTCAGTTGACGCCTAATTTAAAGAATACAGTAAAACATGCATAAACACTGACTGTTCATTACGATCTCGTTCTAACAGCTATGTGTGATATTATAAATCTCATTATTTTAAATAAGTATTTCATGTCAAACATATATGCATCAAAATCCAAAAAAGTTCACATTTTTTTATAAACCGTTTATTATTCTAAAAAAAATTTTTATTTGAACTCTCAGTGAATTTCAACTAACTTTAATTACTCGAAATTATAAAAATTTTATGAGAGAAAACAAAAATCCGAAAATGAATTGTCAAAAAGGATTATTTTTTTTATTATGACTTAATTTTGATAAATGAAAATGTTGTATAATTTAATAATCTTTATATCGATCCGCTTTGAACACATGATTTGCATTTTACCAGAGGATAATTCGAGACTCAAAACTTTTAAATTGATTCAACGGAAAGCAGTCAATTTTTATTTAAAATTTTCTCAACAAAGCTTTAACTTTCAATAACCTAGTATCATATTTAAATCCCTTTTATGAATAATGAGATTTATAAATAAAATCACTCGCAATGTCAATCTTATGAAATGTATAATAATTTGAACGCATCTTTTGATATTCTTGTAAATTAATAGTCATTGTATTGATAATATTTGGAAAATGGATGATTTTAAAAATTAACTGAAAGAGATATTAGTAAATTTTTTAAATGTTCGGTTGGGTTTGGAATTATTTACAGAAATCTCCGGTAAAGTGTCTGTTAATGTAAAGAGAAAAGTAAAGGGCTTATAAAGAATTTCGATTCTTATAAATACTTTGAAAGCATTTTCATTGTTAATATATTTTCTGTTTAACTTATTTTAAATTTTGAGAATCGAAT
>JAQFXV010001751.1:0-12378 GCA_034694065.1 Camisia spinifer | reverse complement strand
AACTTTCATTATCTGAAAACTACATCGAAAAAAGTTCAAAATTAGTTCGAATTTCAATTCAGTGGTAAGAAAAACAAAAACTATGTTTTAAGTGGCAAATTGTTTATCAAATTCAATGATAAAAGGTTTGAAAAAATGCAAAACTAATAAAAGGAGAAAATAATGAATCAATTTTTGAAAGTATTTCTTTTAAGCCTTTTTATATTTTGTGACCTCAAAAGTGCATCTTTTGAGGTAAAAGGATTATAATATTATATAACTAGTGGATTAGGATCTGGATTAGGAACTAATTTGGATAGAAATAAATGGATTCAATTAATCCAAAAATAAATTCAAAATTTGACAGATTCAAAAACTTTATTTCCACGAAAATATTTTTTGTATGAATTCAAATCAGATTTTGAATAATCAGGCAATCGTTAGACAATATTTAGAATAAATACTAAACTTTTACATTAACAACTGCTAGAGTTGTAACTGAACGTCCACTCGAATAAATACTAATACGATTTTTTGAATAATTATCTTCAGTTTTTTGTAGTTTTGGTTGTGAAACAACTTTATTTGCTTTCAATTCTGAAGAACTATTAATTGTTGGCTTTATAACTGATTCTTCTTTACTGTAGTTTTCATTAAGGTTTCTATTTTTTACAATCATAAAAATAAGAAAAAGTGACGAAACTATCAGAATAATGAGCAAAAATATCAAAAATGTCATAAATGGTAAAGATATTTCTCTGTCTTCATGATCTTCATAGTCTTCATTTGCATTAAATAAACTTAAATTTATTTCTGTAGTACCAGTAATATAACGGACAAGTTTTTCTTTCTTTTCACATTTCAAAAATTCTTCATCAATTGGCTTAAAAGAACTCAATTCACCACTAAATAAACCATTTTCTAAATCTCGATCTCGTACTGAATAAATAGCAAATTGACTTTTTGTGAAAAAAATAAATTTTTAATCCAAGAGCAAAAGAGGCATAAATTATTTCGGAATCGTTTAATTGCAAACCAAAATCATTTAAACTTTTTGGATAACCAGAAAACTGTCTCTTATTTATAAGATCATAAGCAAAATAATGTTTTGATTGTATAAAATAAATAGTTTTAGTTTCAATCCAAACAAATGCGTCATCGATTGGAATTCGTGGATCTGTTTGTAGACCTGGGAATGGATTCGTTTCTTTTTCTATTGAATTCATAGTGAAACCGTCGAAATACAATACTTGAGACGAAAGTCCAGAAGTGAAAATTCCAGTAATATTGAACTTTGTTTTAGTTATAGGAATGGTAAACATGGCCTCAACCTTATTAAATATAAACTGATGTTCTTTTCCATATTGCGATTCATGAGTAAATGATTTAATGTCATAAATCCACGAACATTTGCCTCGTATTAGGAAAACAAATAGTTGTGACGAATTATCATCTGTTGCCAAACAAGAAATTGTATCGAAATTCGACGAATCGCAGACTTGACCACAAGATAATGAATAAAATAATTTTCTTTCTTTAACACTGATATCAGTAGAAAATTGTTGAGTTTTGAAATTATCTTCACTAATACTCTTAAAGGGAATTATTTTTTCAGTTGAATTATCATAATATTGCTCAAAATTGATTTGAATAACAGGCAATTGTTCGCTATATTCATATTCATCGCTATCATTTGATAAATCGAATATTTCTTCGAAATCAGAAAGAGTTTGATTCGAACATATTGTAAACCTCAGAATTTCCAGATTCAAAATTATGATGAATGAAAGCATTGATTGTGATGATAAAGACTTTTTGAAATAAGAAAATGAACTCATTTTTTGGAGTGATTCGTCTATCTTATAGAGAAATTGTTCACAGTGTTATTGACTTAAGCCTTCATATTTTTTAATAATACTTTGTTGGGTTACATGTGCGCGAGATTAAGATTTTCATTTAATTCCAACTGAATATTATATTTATTCTAAGCTATAGTCTTAAGCTTTATTTGAGATTTATGTGAAATTAAGGAACATAAAGACGCGAAAAATATAAGAATTTCAAATGAGTATTAGCAGAACACAATTTTTCTGAGTCATGAAATTAGTTGGAATAACGGGAAAATCTTCAAAACCTCAAAAATTGAATTAAAACGTAAAACTGATGAATCTATAGCTATAAAAGTTTATAACAATAAAATAATTTTCTCAATTGAAATACAGATTAACACATCTATTACGTGCATTAGTATCTCAACACATCTTCCATTAGTACCTAATCTGATGAAATGTAATCCATAGCCATATTTTTTTCTTTACATCCCAAACAAATTCCTCATTCGGTTTGCTTTAAGAAATCCAACAGTATTTTTTCCGTTTTCAGTCTTCGTTTCCATTGAAGTTAAACCTAAAAGTAATTCATGGAAACTCAGAAATCCATTTTTGTTATAATTTAACATCTTTTGCTATTTGTCCAAAAGCGCAAAACTCTTGTCCCACAACTTCTCTATATTTCCGCATAAGACTTCATTCATAGGTAGCCACTTTCAATAGTGAAAACAATAATATACATTACTGTATGTCACTATTTTTCTGATTGTGGATCAATTAAAATCTCAATTGTTGTCCTTCTTTATGCTGAATCAGAATCAGTGCTCATTTGTATTCCTGAAATGTTTAACAATATATTAATGCATTGATGAGCGAGTAATCAGTTAACTCTTAAATATAAATTTTTATTTAAAATCATAAAAAGATATCAATGATTGAGTAAAAGTGCTCTTTTTCCTCAATATTTTTCTTCATATAAAAAAATAATTGAATAAATCTTTTCATTAATTAACTGCTTTCAGTTTAAAGTAAAACATATATAATTTCTTTGAAATTGATTGAATCTAATAATCAGCCTTTCATAATAATATTCAATTTTCAGTCTCTTATAATAATATAGATATTTTATAATAAAAATGGATTTCAAGCTCATTGCATGTCTTTTCATAATATTAATATTTAATCCAATAACAAAATGCGAAAAAAGAAATTTCAATACAATTGAAGGTTAACTATTCTATCATTAAGTTTGACAATTGTAAGAAAATTTATAAAATTATGATTATTTCAAATTAGCATTTAATAAAGACAATACAGCTATTGATTCAGAAGATAATTATCACAGTCAAGGAAAAAGTTTTGCAGATTTTTTACAAAGTGTTCGCGAATTTTTCGAGAATGTTTGGGAAATAATTTTAGAGTTTTGGGCAGAAGTTTGGACTTATGTTGAAAATATAGGCAATTATTTGAAGATTCTTTTAGTTTGTTTGGGAGAGGCTATGATTGATATTAGTCTTGTATTAAGTGATTCTTCGCTCAAAACTTCGATTGAAATTAGAAAGTCTCTCAACTGTTCGAAATAAAAATGAAATTATGTATGTTCTTATTCTTTAGTTCTGTTGTAATTAGTTCTTAAAATTCAATTAGAATGTGTTCATATTATACAATTTTAAATTATTGCTATTATTTTCATCAAATTTACTATCAGTTTAAACTGCTTTTGTTTTGTTTAAATTCAATTTTTTCATATTATCTTTATATTTGATTCATTTGATTAAAATGTATTTAAATTAGAAATTAATGATTGATTGCAATACTTAGTGTACGTCTGTTTAAAGTATTGTTTGGAAAGTGCTTTAAAGTATACCTTAATTTGTAAGAGAATTATTGTGTCAATGCATAAGTCTTTTGTGTAGATTTAAGTCATATATTTTCAGCATTCAATAAGTCAGTTATTTTCACGTTAAAAATCATCACATAAAATACTTATCGACATTTAATTGAAAAACGTTTAACTATCACTCCTTATGAAAATTAATAAATATTTATCATTTAATAGCATATTTTCATACTTTGGAGTTTTTTGTTTGAGGGGAATTATTAACGAAAGATAACAAAAGTTTTTTCTTAAAGTTAAAAGCGATTGAGAAAGTGAACTAAATTGAATCATAAATATTATTATTCAATGATTTTTCAGGTATCAAATTATCTAAAAATTTGCTTTAAAGCAATAGAAAAGATTGCAATACAATCGTACAATTTTTAATTAGTGAATGAATGAAATACATTCTATTTAAAGTTAATAACTCACGACTTTTCAAAATAGAAATACAATTTAAATCAATACAAGCAAAACATATTTAACTTAATAAAAACTATGAAATGAATAAGCTATAAGATTATGAAAACACTGTATGAAAAATGAAACTTCATTTGATTCTGAATTGTATAAAAACTCTAAACTTATTTGAATTATCTTAAAACTTTTCATACACTACAGAATTCGAAGTAATCAAATATCTATTGAGTCATAGATAGCTTTAGTGAAAGGCTGAAAATATCAAACTCATGAAGGGTTAAAGCGAAAGACAGCCCGAAATTAAAATCTTAAAAGCGAAACATCACTCGTTTCAGGAAATCATATTAAATAATTCATGAGACGTTTGAGACTAAAATGTATTAAAAGTTTTAAAAGTTTTATACTAACATTTTAGATGTTGGTATAAATATGAATTATGTTTACATTTTTGAATGTTTTTTGCATTCTTATTTCTAAAAAGCATAAAATACATTCAACCATTTAAATGAGCACTTCTAATAAATATTTCTCATAAATAGATCACTTGTACCCGACATTGGTTCCCACAATTCCTTAAACATTCATATTTTGGTCCTAAAACTTCTATTCATATTTAAATCAAGACTTCTTTACCACTTCTGGAAAAGGGTTTCTAATAGTTCTATGGAATAGAAGAGAATCAATAAAAATCAATTTTGGAAATTTTACATACGTTAGATCCCAATGACTTCAGTAAAAACATAAATTCACATTTTTTAATGCAAGTATTATCAGTATAATGCGATTCAAAAATTGTTGAATATCTTATATTCAAGATCTATTTCGCAAACTTGACTCAACCATTAAGTCCAATCTTTATAAAAGTTGAAAAATGTATCTCTTAATGGAATTTGCAAAAAGTTAAAGGTTTATTATAAAGATTATGATATTTTTGATTTAAGTTTATAACATTGAAATTTCTACTTATTTAACTAGAACTCACTTAAAATAAATAAATGAAGTGAAAAATCAAATAAAGCCAGTCTTTATTTGATTTTTTAATTTTCCATTAATTTGGAATTTGAAACTTAATTTCACTTTATTAAGAAAAACTTAGGAATTTCTGCAGTCAATCCATAGCAATAAAAGGCAGTCGTTTACAGAACCTGTATTCGTGACATTTTAGGATCAACTATTAGTTTTACATTTGATAGATGTAAAAAAGATGCACTAAGTTATGGTCGCTTTGACTGTCTTTTTACCGACATTATCGCAACTGTGAAGTTGGAAACTATTTATTTTATTTTGAAAACTAAACTATAAAATGAAATGAGAAAGAATTTATTGGATTTGTATAATAAGTAGTTTTATCTAATAATTATTCAATACCTATCATAATAATATATAATTAAACTGAATACTAATAAACTGATATAAACTTTGAGAAAAGTCTAAATAGTTTTCCAAATTTCTAGTTCTTGTCTCTTGAATAACATGATTAGATATTGAACAATGAACTACTTAAAAGCTCGATTAAATAATTTTAGAATCTGCCCCAACTGTATTTATTAAATATTTCTTAAACCTGATGGAAATTTCAGCAGAAGTAGTGATGATTTAAAAGTGTGACAAAACATCTATAAATTTTTCAGAAACTTTAATTTTGGAAAAAGGTTCAGGTTAGGTCACTTCGGGCTTTTCATATATCCTAAAATAGACATTCACACTATGGTTCCATTGCTTATATTCCAAAAAACCATAAAATTTCAAATTATTATAAATCCGGAACTGTATAACTTTTTTATAAAGTTATATGACTTTTGTTATATAATATTTCTTTAAAATAAAGGTCTTTAAAGATTATAGTTGAAAAACTTTTCTGTTATGAATGCTTAATGAGATATTAATTTTTTCCTTTCAATTAAAAGGTGAATCAATCATTGATTCAGAAGTTTATTCAATTATTTTTTTCATTAATGCATATTCAATGAAATACTATCTTTTTTCAGATCTGTATCTGAATTCTTCTCAATACAGCACTAGCAGAACATATAATTCAGTTGATTAAAGTTTGAATAAATTTAGATAAGGATAGCATTAACATAGATGGGGCCAATTTGTATCCTCGCAGCTATGATCTCAAATTCTATTTCTAACTTAACCCTATTTGTTTATAAGATATATTCTCTGCAAAAGTCTAGCATTCTTAGGATTGGTGTTCATGAATGTATATCTGCTAACATTATAGGTTCTCAACCCTAGACCTAACTTCTAATTTACATTATAATTATTAAAATGTTTATAGAGGTAATGATCAAACAGAATTGAGTTAAATTGGTAAAACATGTTCACTAGATTAATGCATTCACGCTTTATCCAAACGGGTCTTATTGTATGACTTGCTTTATAATTTGTATTTTTATTTTTCATTTGCAATATTTTAGAGAAATCAATTAATCTTCGAGACAATGTATAATTTTCTTCGATATAAAGTATTCAAGTTATGAGCGTTTTGAAAATGTTTTTGGAATGAGGAATGACAAATGCTTTTCTTTAAGTCTAACTAACCAGCACTTATAATCTTGAATAAGTTTATTTGCAGTTCAATTCGTGAAATTAAATTATTCTTATGCATAAAATTACTCAAAACAACAAAAAATTATTATTTAGATCAATCAGCAAACAAAAAGAATTGATAATTGATGTAAAACACTATTTATTTGATATTTTTTGTGCTTTACATTAATTACAAGACCTAATTTTGCAAGAATCAAAATCATGAAATTTGTAGAAAATTGCCCTCACGTTGAACTGAGTTAATGCATATTCAATTGATGTTAATTTATGATAAAAAATAAGTAAAAAAGACGATGTGAAAGAAGTTATATCTAGAAATCATTAAACATGTCAGAATTGAACTGTGAAACTTATAAATTCCATATTAATTTGAAATGATAAGAATTTATTTTCAAAAGTTAAAGATAAGAAAATCTTGAGTCTTGTTGAAAACCTTTTACCATTAGGGAAACCTTTTCAACTATTCCTTCAAATTAATGCTTTTCAGAAATCAATGAGCATTTTTCTTAACTTTTGATCAAAATTAATGAAAGTGAACCCCTTTCTAGGTTTAGTCTAAATTTAAATTATTGGCCTTAAAGATTGTCTGTAAAGAATTACTATAGCTTTGAGGTTATTATACTTATCTTTCAAATTTGTTGAAATAATTTATCTTTTGAAAAACTCCACAACACTCGTTCGATGTCTAAAACTTGAAATAATATTTCATTTTTTGAGCATTTTGTATAATATATTATACCTTTGCTCATACATTGTTTGAATCCGTTTAAATAAAAGGCAAAAAATATATGAATATGAAAATTGCAAATTTTTTTTAAGAATAAATTTCAAATCAAACTCAAATGATCATAGAATTAATTATAAAATATCAAAAGTAGAGGCACTGTATTATCATTTATATTCATGGGTTTAATAAAAGGGATTATAACCATAATTATAAGTCGAAATTTCTTTATGCAAAACTATTTCGCAAATTCGAAAGTTAATTCTCAGGTCAGACAACTGTTAATAAGGTTTGATTGGATAGTATTTTACTAAATTATCTAATAATTTAATATTTAAAAATAAAAAAAAAACTAGAATAAATAATTAAATTGCGGATTGATTTTGTTGTAAATCAATTAGAAATAGTTAATTACACAACATTTAGAAGACAAAACTAATTAAAAATTAGTATAATTTCTTAATTTTAATTTTTGGAAGAGGTATTTTTATGGGTATTTTATACAGAATCTAAAGCCCGACTATTGCCTGACTGTTGCACCTATTGATCAAAATTACTGTTAGAATGAATTGAGAGCCGGTTTTTGAGCCACAATTTAATTAGTCGTGCGTTTGGCTGACATGATGTTTGCAGATCTGATCTGTTATCAAATGGTGATTAACTCAGACCTGAGGTGTACAGTATTCATGATTAGGTTATTTTGCAAACTTTATGTAACATAAATGAACATAATATATAAGCTTAATGTTTACTTTAACAGATATTCAACATCAAGTTTTATATTTTACTCATTTTTTATTAGGCTCTAAATCATAAGTAAAAGTTTATGTGAAATCAAATTCAAATTTTCAAATGTATTCGTGTTATGAGAATTAGATAAACACTTTTTAATTCAATTATTTGCTGTTTCATTAGGAGAATGACAATTGAAATTGAGATTAACTTTTACTTAAGTATAATATTTGGCGCTTTCATTGAAGAGAGAATATTATTGGACTTTATGTTAAAGCATAGTCTTTGACGTCAGTCTCATAGTTGACAAAAATTTTCAATAATAAACACTAATTTTTACCAACAGTTGAACTAAATTTCGCTTTAAAAAGACTGTAATCAATAAAATATAAGCCATTATTGAGAGTAAATTACAATTGAATAATAGTCTAAGTCTAATGTGAAGAATGGATTCATATATTTATGTATAATAACTGGTAAGTAAGCAAACGGTCTTTATTGATATTAATCAGACTTTTGTTTTATGTCTAACTCTGACTCTGATATAAGGCTTAAGCCATTGGTATCACAAATGCATGAAATGAATATCAATTCGTGTCTATAAATACTAGTAAAACGAGTTTCGAAGCGTTATTAGAATATTAATTGACTAATAGGTCATTATATGAGAAAAAATAAGAACTAGAAGAAGGATGAGATGGGATTGAGAGCAGAGAGAGAGAGAGAGAGAGAGAGGGAGAGAGAGAGAATGGCATTCAATGTATTCAATGTATTCAATGGCATCTCAACATTATAGCTATTTTATCAGTTGGTCTGCTTTTCACCCCTACTTATCTATCCCTTAGAAGTATAGAAACAGTGAATCACTAATAAGTAATGGTGTATAAGTCTATCACAGTATGTAAGCCTCAATTGCTATCTATCCCTATCTCACCCGTTGATTATATAAGTGATTGCTCTCTAAGTTTAATATATAATAAAAGTTTAACCCTATTTAGAGGCGCGGCTGAAAAATGTTAGACTAGAGAGAGAGGCATTTGATTAGGTTTGCGTGGATTTTGCCAATGATATATAGCATCGCATTATTATTAGACCTATTTATATATAACTTATATAAGTTGATGTATAAGAAGTTAAATATAGTTGTGAGTGGATTGAGATAATGTTGGCATTTGTTGGAAAGCCATTGGAAGAGAGACTGATTCGGTTGCCTTATGATAGTCAGTATAGAGTAGAGAGCATTGGCCTGCTATGAACTGAAGAAATGCCTACCAGCCAAATGCCAAATGAAATAATCCGGTCAGACCAGAAGGCCTACTGCTAGCAGTTCTTACCAGTGTTGGTCTTTTAGCTATTAGGACAACCACTTTTAGGACAACCACTTTTCTACATTCCTTCAAACATTTCATATCTTTGCCATATCTCCCACTCATAAATGCTGTCTTGATCTCCAATTGTTATATAGTTTTATATATTTTTATTATCTATTATTGATATGCCATTAAGTTTTTAATACCAGTGAATAATTGTGACTCCTTTTTTGAATGGTCTTTCAATTCGTTCTGTTTATGTTTTTATTTATTTGTTTTATTGGTTTGTTTTGTTTAGAAATGTTTGATTAGAGTTGTCATTATCGCAGCCTTTTTTCAATTATTAACAAAAAAGTTGGTCTCCTTCTAATCAAGTGTTGATGTGATCTCAATGTAGTGCCAAATAATGATATAATATATTTAAAAGTATCGATTGTATTGTCTACTGGTATACAATTCATGAATATTAATGTCGCGTTTACTCCTCTCTCACTTGACTATTAAATAAGTTATAGCCATTGCCAACTTTTTTGAATGCCTCGAGAGCTTGTTAGACATAATTTTGCGTTCGTTGACCTCAATAGTGACTTTAGTAGAAGTAGAAGTAGTTGATCGTTGGATGTGTAGCCGTTCAATAAGTATATCACCAATTATTAGCCGTCTCTCTCCTCTCAGATTCTTTCAAATTCAAAGATATGTTCGTTTGTTAAACAATAATCGAAATAATAATCAAAATAATAATCAAATAATCATCAAATAATAATCAAATAATAATCAAAAATATGGTGATAATGATAGTCCGCTTGAGAGAAACATGTTTTGATGTAATAGTGAGATGAGCGGACTTATCAATATTGAGTATTATCTCAATTGTGATTCCAGTAATTAATGTAGTGATGGATTCAAATTCGTGTTCATATGTAGCCACACAACGCGGTGGTGTTGCTCTTCTATTTGAAGGTCACAGATATAATAAGGTGAGAGATGGTAAAGATGGAACCGTCTATTGGAGGTGTTCTAGAGATAGACAATGTCCGGGACGGGCCGTCACTGTCAATAATCGCGTTAAAAAAGCCAATAACAAACATAATCATCCGCCAGAATCTGCTCTCAGGAACGGAACGGCGAACACATCGATGTTGTCATCATCTCAAAGCTCATCAACAATCAGTGCCTCGACTTCTAAAGAACGTAGTGATGAAGGCTTACTCGCCTCAAGTATTGCTCTTCAAGATGTGATTGATGCTCAAGCGGCCGCTGCGGCTGCCTTTCCAACAATTGTTACCGAAACTCTTAAATATTTGGCGGCCGCGAGTGGTAATCCACAAATGGCCGCAGCATTTGCTTCTTCTATGGCTTCATTAAGCAGTCCTTCAATTAAAAATCTCGATCGCGCTCTCAATCGGAATACCTCTTATTCAATAGGAGGTCTGCACTCTATATTTTTTTATTATCTTCTGTAGAGATAGGACTTCAATTATTTCGTTTTATTGTCAATTTTATGAAGACTAATATCTCTTATCATCACTCATTTTAACATTAATATAAATAATAGCCTTATCTAATCTCTAATAAAGTCGACTATTGGTTGTGGAAATGGTTTTCAATTTGTTATCATTAAACATATTTTAATTGGTTCATCATTTTTATATTACTAACATTTATTGTCCATTATATTGAACTTTTAAATTACATTTAGAGATAAAATAAAACTTATAAATTTTATCCTGCGTTTTAGGCCACGATTTATATGAAAGTTCAGACGAAGAACCTTTAAATATGGCGATTAAAAATACTGGTCAAATATTGAAAAGACTTCGATGTTTAATGAAAAATTCAAATTATGTTTCTGACTCAATACAAGCTTATATCGTTCCGTCATCTGATGCTCACGGGAGTGAATATATCGCTGCGTGTGATGCGCGCCGAGCCTTCATTTCAGGCTTTGATGGAAGTGCTGGAACTGCTGTCATCACCACAAAAGATGCCGCTCTTTGGACTGATGGCAGATATTTTATTCAAGCAGAACAACAACTCGACCACAATTGGGTGCTTATGAAAGATGGAATTCCGGGAACCTTAAGTCAAGGCGAATGGTTGAGCAAAAAGTTAGCGCCAGGCAGTAGAGTAGGTGTCGATCCTTTTCTCATATCTTATGATACATGGAAACCATTGGCCACTCAATTAGAGTCAGCCGGACATACATTAGTGCCAATTACTGAAAATCTGATTGATCTGGTTTGGGATAACAGACCTTCTCCTCCATCCAATTCAGTCGATCCGTTAGCGATCAGATATACTGGAAAGAGTTGGAAAGATAAGGTCATTGAAATTAGACAAGAGATTATCAATAAGGGAGCGAATGCTCTCGTTTTGACCGCTTTAGACGAGATCGCATGGCTTCTCAATCTTAGAGGTTCTGATATCGACTTCAATCCAGTTTTCTTCGCCTATTGTGTCATAACTTTGGATAATTTATAGTGAGTCGTACTTTAAGTTAAAATCAATTTCTATTTGAATAATTGATTATTTTGTGTTTCTTTAATTTATATCATAATTTTGTGTTAATCTTTTAGTTTATTTATCGATGAGAATAAATTAACTCCTGAGGCAACAAAACATTTACAAACTGATATTTCATTAAATCATCAGAATTCAGGTCTAGAAATTGAATTACGACCCTATAAAATGATAAAAGAATTTTTCAAATGGCTGATAAGTCAACAACAGGCAAAAATATGGGTATTTATAATACAATAACTGATAATTATGTTGATACAAAAATCAATTATCGGTCGTACCATTCAACCGTTCCTCAAGTTATCACTTAAGTGTAAGAAATTTGAGGGTCTGGGGAAACACTTGAGGGATTACTCTTTGAGGGCTACAATTCATAAAGCATTGAGTGAGACTCAGAAAGTTACCCCTAAAGTTCGCGCAGCTCAAAGA